>OZ023244.1:23281094-23367624 GCA_964006365.1 Trididemnum miniatum
AATTCAGTTTTGACAACATATCTACAGGCAAATAGTCGAAGTAGCAATGGGCTCACCACTTGGCCCTACTCTGGCCAACATCTTCGTCGGGTATTATAACGAAAAACTATTTTCTAAAATATCTACACCTGTAGTCTATTTGAGATACGTTGATGACAATTTTGCCATCTTTCGAAATGAAAAAGACTCAGAAGAATTTCTAACCCGACTCAACGATTTACATTCATCGCTGCGGTTTACTTTTGAGAAGAACAACTCCCTTCCTTTTCTGGATGTTTACGTTTCAGCACAAAGACCAACTATGAAACCAGCGTCAACCGCAAGCCTACGTTTACTGGACAATATCTACGCTGGGAATCCTTTTCGCCGATGAAGCGTAACACTAGTCTCGTTTCAACGCTGCCTCTTCGTGCCCTGAAGATCTGCTCCAAAAGTAAACTGAAAGAAGAAAATCGACCGGATAAAAGGAATCTTGCTTGACAATGGATATCCCGAAGCGTTTGTCTTAAAACAAGTATTCAAGAAAATCACGCAGTTTTCCACCCCCAAGCGGTTTGGCCCTGACAAGTGTCCATTTTACCTCCGTGTCTCCTACACTGGAAAGGCGTCGCTGACATTAGAAAAGAACGTCAAAACCGCTGTTGAAAATTGCTACGGATCCGTCACCGCACGGAATGTGTTTGTTTCCAGACAGATGCTAACTGCAAGTCGGAAAAATGTTCTACCTGCCAATAAGAAGAGTTCTGTCATCTACGAGTACAAGTGCCACTGTGATAGTTGTAGGAAGGACATACCAGCGACTTCAAGATCGCATTAAACAGCATGTTCCGAAATGACTTCGACAACACACAGGCTCCCAACGAATACAACCGGACCGTGCGTGCCAAAAAAAAAACAGTCCACTTCAGAATGCGATTCAGCCATTGGACAGCATCTATTAAAAAACGACCAATGCGCTGCCAACTACAATGAAGACCAATTTTCCATTTTGGACACTGCGCGAAGTCGTTTCCGTCGTACCATGCTTGAAGCCAGCTACATCAGAGTACGGCGACCCAATCTATGCAAACAGAAAGAGTTTGTTTACACTCAATTTGTTCAAGTAGACTTCAGGCGGTGGCGACGTGTCCAATAAAAAGTCGCGTAACGATCTCGCACTTGATTGGCCAGCGCTTCATCGCTTCGCGGACGTCCGAAATTGCAGACAAATACCACAGCTTGCTCTATAGTTCTCACTTTGACGCGATTACCCGCTGATGAGTGCGTCACGAAAAGCTTATGGGATAAACCGCTTCTTTCAAAGCTTTTTTTGGAGTTTTGTACTGCCTTGCATGCACTGCTGATGATGACAGCTGAACCTATGTTGTCGAAACGTCCATTTTTGAGATTTGCTGTAGTTTTACTTTTCCTTCTTAAGTTATTTTCGTGCCATATTTATTGCTTTTCGATATATCTCTATAAAATTGCGAATATGATGATATTGATAACTGATAAGGCTTATGCAGGAGCGTATTTAGGGGGGGTCATTGTGCCATGCTCCCCCCCCCTTTAACTCTGCTTTTTAGTAAAAAATTAATGGTGCCAAGTGACTGAAATATGCCAGACTATTTTGATGGTTTCTGTAGCTTATGGCCAGGGACGGATCCAGGATGTAGGATGAGGGGTATCCATCCTCCCACCAGCCATTTTCAAAAATGTTTTTGATGTATACAATTTGTTAATAATTTGGAACCTCTTCGATAGCGATAAGTCTTCCGTCTTTAGCACGCAGATTGTCGAAAATGTGCGAACAAAATGTATCATATTTCGCGAAGCACTCTGAATTAGGGTCAAAAAATTTAAATAAAAATTGCGTGATTCAAAACGCACTAAAATAGTTAGTACAGCATGTAAATTTTCAATTTTTTTCCTGGGGAGCATGCCCCCGGACTTCCTAGAGCCTTCCTTATTTCTCAATCAGCTTCAAATTACTTTTGCCGAAAAAAAAAATACGCTTGAAATAAATGTGGAATTTATGGCCCACCTCTTTAAAAATTTCTCGCTACGCCACTGGGCGTATGTTTCTGCTTTTTCATGTTGTGTGTTGGTTAAAATCAAATCAAGAAGATTGACCGACACCGTAAAACGTTAGCTGACCAGACCAAAAATTCGCCACCCCCTACAAAAAATTCTGCGGGCGCCCATGATGCTCTCTCCTAATTGGTGGAGTACCACCAAAACAGTCAGAGAAATTCAAGAATTTCGGCGTCTCATTCAGAAGTGATGGCAGACAAAATAGCGAATTGGATATTCGAATCGAAAAAGCAAGTGCAGTAATGCGCCAGCTCCACCGATCTGTGGTACTGAAGCGGAAGCTTTGTACCAAGGCAAAGTCATCCATCTTCAGATCAGTCTACGTTTCTATTCTGGCTTATGGCCTTGAGTGTTGGATCATGACTTAACCGGAAATTCAACCAGAAAACTTGGAAACAAAGGCAACTTCTAAGCGAGTCTGGATTCGTCCTCCGCATAGCGCCCCCGCCGCTTTCTCGTGATAGGAGGATGAAGTTGAAGAAATGAATCAATCATGTATGAGAAAGTAAGATTTCGAGTTCAAACAGCCGAAATGGGATGATTCTTGTCGCAAGTAAGCAAGCAAGCAATTTGCAGGCTTTGCAATAGAGACCTTTTATCTTCTTGGGGATCCGCAGAATTGTTTGAATAGGCACAATGGTCCACGGACCGAAATGAGTTGAAAAACCCTGATCTAGACCGATACGTTGTTTACTGAAATTTTTTTGGGAGATGACTTCGTATAGTGATATTGTGATGTAAAAATACTGTTTACTTTGAGAATATTCGGGGCGGCTGTTGATATTTCGCAACGTTAGCCAGATGTAGTTTTGTGCTTGTCACGTAACAATTATGTTTTTTGCATGTCATATGATTATATATCTTTCTTGTATCTTTACTAGAATTTTCTAGAACATTCTGAAATTTGACTTTTGAGCGTAAATTAGCGTGTTTTATTGGCGTTAATTACTCGAGGAATTTTTTGGGCGTAATTAGTCGCGCGTAGAATTAAGCAAGTGTTGTATGCTGAAGGGTTTAGCCTTGGTTTAATAGTGTTTTGAAGTGAGCGGAGAAGCTTGTGTTGTTGAAGTTTAGGTTACGGTGAGTGCCGTAGCTATAAGTGAGTTAAACTTGGTTTGTGTTATTATGTTCGTTTGGGTGAAGGTTCTTTGGTTTGTGAGGTCAGTTCAGAGTACGGATTTCGTCCTACGGTCTGCCATTCAATATTTATTAATCATCTTGTCAGCGAAGTAGTTATTTGTCCTTCGTGGATAATTCTTTACCTACTTCGCGACACTTACTTAGTATTCTGGGCCCGCTTATCCTTGGGGGATAGCGGGGGAAGCTGCTCCAAAAGGAGCCTCCTAGCATCCCAATCTTCTACAACAAAAGGTAGATACTCTGCTGGAATGCCAAGGCGAGACCAACTATGATCTTCAGCGTAATCTTGCTATCAAGTTATGAAATGGCCTCTCGGCCAAAAGAGCAGCCTTGCCGTAGTTCCTCTCGGCCTTCGACCAATCGGTGTTGAACATAGCATTTTTTTGGCGGTTCCATTTAGGGACATTCGTGTTACGTGTCCATACCAACGCAGTTGCGATCTTTCTATTCGGAGAAAAAGTGTTTTGATGTTTGGATATTCATGAATATCTATACTTTTAACCTTGTCCAACAAGGTCAAACCGCTGATTCTTCGCAAGAATCATCCCATTTCGGCTGCTTGAACTCGAGATAGCACAATCTCAATCATGTTCCAACACTCATGGCCATAAGTCAGTATAGGAACACAGGCGGATCTGAAAAAGCTCCCATTTTAGTACCACAGATCGGCGGAGCTGGCGCATTACTGCACTTGCTTCTTCGAAGCGGATATCCAATTCACTATTCTATCTGCCATCACTTCTGAATGAGACGCCGTGGTACTTGAATTTCCCTGACTGTTTTGGTGGTACTCCACCAACTTGGAAAGAGCGCTGCTTTGGTTGTGTAAACAGGCTCATGGTTTCTGTTTTTATTGAGCTGATTTTCATTCCGGCAACAGAGCATGCATTCGAAATCCTGTCAAGAGCTTGTAGGAGACCATTTTGGGTAAAGTCGGGTAGCACAAGTTCATCTGCAAATAACAGACGTTGCACACAGTGCAACCACCGATCTTTATTCCGCCACAAGACTCACTTTTCTTAGCTATTCTATCCATATAAATAAGGAACGGAATAAGTGAAAAAGAGCAGATTTGCCGCAGTCCCGCACTTACTCTGAAAGGTTTCGTCGTTGCGCTGTTAACTCGAACACAGACCTCGGAATGCATGTGCCCTTTGTGCAACAACTTAGTAGCAATTAGTAACTGGCCATCAATGCCATACTGTTACAGCACCTCCCAAAGTTTGTCTCTGGGAATGCGATCGTATACTTTTTCAAGATCAACAAAACATGCATTGACCTCTTTCGCATATTCCCGCGACTCCTCAAAGATTTGCTGCAAGGCATAGATCTGGTCCATTAGGCTTTGGCCAGGACAAAAGCCACACTGAGCATCTGTTAGTTTGGGGTCGACTATTTCGCGGCATTTCTTTTCAAAGCATAGGGCATAGACCTTACCCGAGACACTGATGAGAGTAATGCCCCTATCACTGGTGCATTTTTTTGTCTCCTTTCTTGTGGATAGGTATTATCACGCTGGTTTGCCATTGTTTTGGTGCTTGCCCAGTCCTACATGCCACCTGACAAACACGAGTTAACCAACGAACACCATGCATGTTCATTGCTTTCAACATTTCAAGTCTGATATCATCCTCACCAGGTGCTTTTCCAGCTTTCAATGATTTGATAACTGCATTCACATCTGCTTCGGTTATCTGAATATCTTCCCTAATCTGTTTCTCTTGAATTTGTGTCGCTGTATCATCAACTGGGTTTAAAAGCTCACTAAAGTATTCTCTCCACCGATTCAAAATAGCATCTTGACCTTTCAGAGTGACGCCATTTGAATCTTCAATGAAGAAAGCGCTTGAGACCTTTTTCCACGCAAACGGCGAATCGTCTGCCAGAATACTTTGTTTGCCATTTTGAAATCATCGTCTAACCTTTCTTCGAATTTCTTCCAGGCGCTTTCTTTAGACAGTTAACTTTTGTGGCTGCCGCCTTACGTGCTTCAGAGTACTGCGAACGAAGTTCAACTGATGACTTATTTGCAGGCCAGGCCTTACAGGCCATTTTTTTTTCGCACGAATAACTTCTTTAACTTTCTGGTTCCACCATGGAGTTCGCTCAGAACAAATCAGCCCCTCTTTTAAGACAGACATGAGACACGGCAGAAAACAAGTCCGCCGAAACGATACAAAAATCAATCAGGGAGTGTTGTCCCAAAGAGTCTCTGTACCAGGTGTACTTATGAATTCTTTCGTGCTGAAAAATGTGTTCATTATGCACAGTCCATTGGTGGCACAGAACTGCGGTAAACACCTTCCGTTCTTGTTAATGTCAGGGTCACCATGTTGCCCAATAACACCTTTCCAGGTTGCATTGTCGATGCCCACATGTGCATTGACATCGCCCGAAAGGACAAGGAATTCTGATGAAGTTGCTTTTCCTCATGCAACCTCAACTTCCCGCAGAAACGCGTCGTACTGTGATTCCATGTTAGGTGCGTACACCCGCAAGATGCACAGAGATCACTCCTGCAGCCTTAGCTTTAGAAGACAAAACCTTCCTCCTAGTGGTACCCAGTCAACAACAGATTCAGCTATGTTGGGGCTCACAAGCAAGCCAACACCAGTTTGAGCAAACGTTGCTGCATCAACACCTGAGTAGAAAATTTTCCACCCACCGTTCAACTTGACAGTTCCAGAACCCCGGCGCTTTGTTGATGAAATTCTTACAATATCAATGCGATACTGCTGGGATTCGCAAACAAGCTCCTGCTCTTTTCCTGTCAGTGAAGAGACGTTGCAGTTCCCGATAGCTAAATCTCGGCAGTTTGGTCCAACTTCAGTAGATCTTCTGTGCGCTGCCCCCATTTGCCTCCCCAAACGCTTAGCGACTGCGTTGGTGGGTTTGCGGTGACGGTCAGCTTGTGGGTGACTGCAGCTTATTTTCGAACGACTCCCTCTGCCTAAAACTCGAACGCGGACCTTTTTATCCTGCGCGCCGTCCGGTGCAGTATAAGTATTGTTATTACAACTTTTCATTTAGCTATAGCATTGTCTTATTAAATTATCGGAACCGATATCGACACTTCACCAAGAAATCACCATTGTCAGCGTCACGATGCAGTTTTGACAAAAAAATGTATTGACAACATATGGTACACTATGCTAACTGCTAGTAAGTGCAGCATTCCCAAATAAAATTTACGATTTCAAACCTTTCAAAATCAGATCCATTATCAAATTCACCAACAGTTGTTTGAATTCTTCTTGAGCTATGTTTATATCAGTGTCCCACTCGGCAGGAACATCAGTTTCTTCACCTTTTTCTGAATTTGATTCTAAATCTCACAAAAGGACGTTTTCCCTATTCTTACTCGTATATAATGCGGACCCTCAATAATTGTTTGAAAATCAGCATAAAATTTTGCGCGTTATACTCGAGTAAATACGGTAGGTGTCATGAACTGCGTCTCTCGCTTAGGTTCAAGATAAAATTGCTTTTGTAGAAAAAAGGAGCCCATTCTACATCAATCGGTGCGCTACATACTTGCACGGACTTCATTCAAACGACGTGCAGCAACACTGCCGACTTTTCAACCTCGCTCAATGGGGGGTTCGGATCTCCCCATCTTCCCCCCTTGGATTCACGCCTGATTACAGTTAACAATTTGGATTTTACATAATGATTTTTTTCATTTTAATTTCTTTTTGAGTCCTGTAAGTGCATGTAAAACTTCTCAATGACATTTTACCAACAACTGCAATAATCTTTACATTTGTTCAAAAAAATATTAATCAGACTGACATTGACATACCTTTCACATACGTTCGCATCTATTAAGAATTGCGTTGCAGCCAAGGAGTCGATGGGAATGAAAACCGGATAGAATCAGCAGCCCATAGCAACATGCGTCGTCATTTTCTGCTCGCACTTGCTGTTTTTTGCTCGTTAATCGCTTTCTCCGTTTCTGTGGTTATGCAGGCTATATCGACAATTTTTGTTTAGTAGTAGTGTCTTTTGTTTCTGCACCGTCAAATAAATATAACACAACACAACAGTATAAGAATATAACACTTTAAATAAATAAATAAATATAGCACAACAATAGAAAAATTTAATAATGACACCGCTTCATTGAAGATCAAGAACTCAATAGGATCGATCACTCAAAAGATGTCAAATGCTTAAAATAACATTGAAAAGGTTGCCTAGGTATCTACTCCAAATTGACTTGAAGGTAGGATCATATATGCCAACTTCCAGGTTACTCGGTCTGCTAAGAGGCTCACATCTAAAGTTACTCAGGTTGACATGATTTGGGCAAACGACTTGGAGAAAAGCCACAAATAAACTGGTTAGAGAATTTTTGACCTAGCCTAGGCAAATTGATTCTCTAACCAGTTTATTTGTGGCTTTTCTCCAAGTCGTTTGCCCAAATCATGTCAACCTGAGTAACTTTAGATGTGAGCCTCTTAGCAGACCGAGTAACCTGGAAGTTGGCATATATGATCCTACCTTCAAGTCAATTTGGAGTAGATACCTAGGCAACCTTTTCAATGTTATTATAGCACAACAATATAAGAATTGTTGCGCTAATAAAGGTTGCTGCCCAGTCAAACAATTCAATCCATTTACCTTCAAAGTGGATGTTTATATGGCAGCAAATTTCTCAACACAATACAAACTGTTTTTAGATATTTTTTCAGTATTTCTAAGCTTTCTTTCTGGTTTAACAAAAATGACAAATAGCATAATATGTAGATTATTTTTCTGGATAAGTTGCTTCGTTATTTCCAGCATTCTTTTAACAGGGATCTGGATGGAAAGTTTTACTTCCAACTTTCAAAAAAAATTTCCAAAGATTCTACCATTGATGGCATCAAGCAACATGAAAGGTTTGTAGAGAAAGCTATAATGTTTCCCATAGTGTTGTGGCGTATGATTTGATTATTGTATCTGTAAGCAAACGGTTGCAGGTTCAACTCTCAGTTCAATCGCTTTCTATATAAAAATAACTTTCGCAGCTATCGTGCCTGGTACTTAAGATTGAGAGCAGAGGGCTGTGATTACCGGTGACATATGCGGTGCAAGGCATTTGAAACCCGACGCATGAGAGCCCAGGATTACTGCATTTTCTTTAAAGCATTTACGGTAAATCTAAAGTCAGCTTTATTGCTGCCTAAGTATTTTTTAAATAAGTCATGCATGAGTCACTGGGATGGCTCAGGGACTTGAAAAAGATCACTGCGTAAATGTTTTTTTACTTCTGTAGCAATACCGCCCAAATTTATGGTGTTTGATTCAATACCTGGGGTATTCTTTAGGCAATCGCTGTGTCGGATGATTGTGCACTGAAGTTACGTCAATATTTAACTACAGTGTATTTTTGACTCATCAACCGCCACATTGATGGGTTGAGCATTTTGTTTAGAAAAACTTGAGTAGCTTACTTAATTTCATAAAGTTACGTAGATTTGCAATTATGCCCAATCAAATATTCATTTGTAGCTTCAAATCCTACAATGTCTTAAACGTAACTTCAATTATCGAGGAAATTTCCTGAAGCTTTGAGCTCCATGCCCTGAGTTTCCTTCCAAATTTTTTTTATTTCACTAGACATCAAATGACTCAATAATTTTATGTGCAAAGTTGTGGAAAAACAGAAAGAAAATCATTGATTTCATTGCTTCTAGCAGAGACTGTTTTAAGTGAAAATTATTTACAGAAAAATGTTGCCTCTTAGGCCTACTTGATGTTTACACCGGGGCCCCAACTCCCCAACTGACGTTGTACGGCCTTGGCTGAGAATAGTGCTTTGCACGCATGGAAATGAAATTTTTGAGGCAAATTACAAAATTGATGCTGCTGCTTGGTAGAATGCAAAGAAAAACATGTAGGCTAGGCAACTAACAAATTGAATTATAATATAAAAAGGTCAAAAATGATTTTTGGTAGAACGTGTGACGTTTAAACAATCACTATGTCATATAATCAAAAATAGATGGAAATGGTTGGATGGACACATGCATTGTGGAGGCGCTGAAATTTTTTCAGCAGCGTGCAACGAAAGAAAGCGTTGAATTAAAAGCTTTTAATCGTAATTCCTAACAATCTGCTAAGTGTTAGATAACGAGAAAGGAAGAGTGGACGGCGAAGCAATTAGTAGTCCACTCATTACGGATGCCTGTTGATGAGCGCGTACAAAAAGCAAAACTTTAGGTGTTGTTCAGTACCATGAAGTGTATCATGCTTTTGTTTACTGTACAATTAGACTAAGACATCGGAAACGAACGAAACTGTTATTATTTCATTCGATTAGCTATCGGAAAAATTTTCCAAACTGTTGTAATGAAAGCTGTACCAGGTCTTTTCAGAATGAAAAGCAAAATCCAACAGCATGTAAAAATTTATCTGTTATAGCTTGAGAAAACTTATGACCATCTACTTTACATCTTTTGCTTCAGTATCATGCCAATTACTTTTTGACGATAGGGGGTCATCAAAATTTTTTCGATCAAGTTATTTTTGAATCAAAACGTTTTACAATTTAGCAAAATAACTTTTTGCAGATCTATTCCTAATTATTTTAGTATTCTAAACTACTAAAATTGAAACTACGTTTTTTCGGTGGAGAATGCGTAAGAGAAAGAATCTGATGCATTGGTTTCTACGTTGCATATTGAAAAGCAAATTACGAATTTCAAGAGTTTTATCTCAAATAATAACCCGACGCAAAATTCAATCGAGCAGCTGTAGCTTCCTTACTGAACGTAAAGCTGCAAACACTACAACAGTTAACAGTTTTTGAAGATAATTCCAAACATCTAGGGTATAGCACCACATAGCGAATGTGCTTGCCGAGTTATGCGACCTGGACATTAAGGATTATGAACTTACTGTGTTTCAGGTGTTTTTCCTTTTGAAGTAGAAACGACGAGGAGCTTTTCTCGAACGATGGCAAGGTTCTCACCTGCAAATGTCAACACTGTTCGAGCAAAGAAAGTGAGTGTATGAAATGAGGCGAGGTGAAACGGAAAAATGCGCCCAATTGAAATTTGTGCGCATGCGCCCAAAATGGTGTGCACATTATTCTCATGTGCTCAATTTTATGTGCACGTTTTTAAGATGTGCTCATGTGCTGCATGTGTTGTTATTTTGCACACAAGTAAAAACGAAACTAGGGTTGGGGGAAGAAAGAGGGTTGAATTTTCCTTCTCCCCGTCCTACCCATATCAATTTTAATAAAATGAAAAATACTGAATGCTTATACACTAACCAGTCTCTACAAAACTGTTACTCTACTCTAATTCACATTTTGTCTACTCTAACCCACATTCGAAACTGTGCTTGTGTATACGAATGAATGAATGAAACCCACATTTTAAAATTTTGAGAAATCAGAGTCAGAACATTTTAAAGTATAGTGTTTCAATAGGTGGAAACATCGTAATGAAGTAGTAGGCGAAAATTACGAAAATGCAAGTGAACATATACATACATGCTCAATGTAAATCATCAACACAATATAACCCAGCAAAAACACTCAATTTGCGAAGCGCTTTTTGTTGATTCCTTAGCATTTGCCTGATGAGTAATAAGGACAAAACGCGTCATTAATTGAGAGTGTTTTTGCTGTGTTATATCGTGCTGTTGATTTAGATTGAATATGTATATGTTTACTTGTTCTACATTTTCGTAATTTTCGCCTACTTCAATGTAATAAAGAACGGTTTGTGCTAATTGCGTTTGCTCGATGCAGCGCTTGATCGACATCTACATTTGTAATTCCTTATGATGTAACCAAAGTTTTGTGAAGATACTTAACCGAATCCTTAGTTATAACCAGGAGCCGATCCAGAAAGTTTTGGTGGGAGGACGCAGTTTTGAATTAGGGTAAATGTCAATTAAGCACAACCACGTTAGACCATTATACCCGGAAAAGGGCGTAAATAAGCTTTTTCAAAATGCTGCATGTCAGAGGCGTAATCAGAATTTTTTATGGGGGGGAGGTGAGTAGTAGTGAAAGAGGTAAATGTAGCGGATTGCTCATGTGCGGGCCGGTGGTGGTGCTGGTGGCAGAGGCAATGATTTGAGTCGCTGGTCAGCGAACGGAAATGACGACATACGTCTCGCGCGCCTCAGGAAAAGCGAAATATTTTAGACAAGTTAATTTGCAGAAATTTTAGAATTTTTAATAGTTTAGTTGTTTTGCAAATTCAATTGACAAATTTGCATGTTTGCTGGTGAGCCGGAAATGTCTCGACCAACCTATGTGTCAATCTAAGCGTATCTGAAAAAGCGAAATATTTCCGCTCTTTTAGAGGTTATGTGGTTCAGTTGGTAACAATTTGCAGAAATACTATTTTGGAATTTTTGGTATTGTTGATAACATCTTGTGCTCTCATTCAATTGACAAAATTGCTTGTTTGGACATAAGTGGATTTAATCAGTCTTTTGTTTAGTTATGTGAATAGCAGTCTTTTATCTTTGACAATTTTTATGTTTGGTAAGTTTGATTGACGTCTAATTACATCATTTTCGCAAAATTCAATTTTTTGTTATGATTTTGTTTCATTTTAATTATCGAACATTGAATTCGACATACACAACAGTATTAGGGATATTAAAAATGTACGGTACGAATCAGATTTCATCTGGGTAACAAAGTATAACTACAAGAATTATAACCTCTGGTTAAGGCAGTGTTCAGCTAATGTTTTTAGAAATGTCATTTATTATGAACTAAAATATGATACTTCACACGAATTAATCTCCTATAATTTTAGATTCCTATCCAAGTACTCATGTTTTTGCACTCGCATGATCCATCTAAAACAGATACTTCACACGGTTTCATTTTCGGCAATTTTAGTGGGAATAAACTATTGAGGTTGTTATTTTTGTATGAATCAGGTAAAAGCTTTAGTATGATTATTGAACCTCTGTGTAACAAAACATAACCAATGTTTTTAAAAGTGTTTACTACAAACTGAAATATGATACAGCAGTTTCTATGAATCGGTATGAAGTTTTTAAAAAATATCGACTGATTGGTGAGTTGCAGATGGAATTAGATTAAAAATCTATTTTGAAGATTATGGTAACCTCTGGTTAAGAAGGTTTCTCAAATAACCAATGACTTCCTTTTAAGAGTGTTTACTACGAACTGAAATATGATACAGCAGATGCTGTTCTTTCCTGCAATTTGGGAATAGACTGCAAAAACAACGATTTATCTTTTTGCACTGTACCACCTGTGTAGCAGACAGGTCGCACAGTTTAACTTCCTGTAACTGTAGCGGGAATAGTACACAAGATATAAAGGTTACATAAGAGATTGCGACATGAATCGAGGTGTTGCGTAATACTCTGCAGCTCTTGTTTTGAGCAAAAATTTCCGGTTGTTGCGCAATCTTTTTACTGAATAAGCTCCAGCTTTTTCAGGTGCATCAGACTATCAAAATGTTTCCCTGTGAAATCTGCTCGAAAAAATTTGCGAGAAAAGATGTTTTAAGACGACACACTCGTTGTGTACACGATTGAAAACAATATCAGTGTGGTATCAGCTTTAAAGAATTTACAAGAAAAGACGATGTTTAATTACACAAAAAATCTTTAATTAATTAATTACACAAAAAAATTAATTACACAAAAGACGATGTTTAATTGTTTAATTATTTAATTACACTCTCTGCAAACCTTTCACATGTGAAAAATGTAAAAAACAGTTTTCAAAACGATTCAGTTATAATCGACACAATCTATCTTGCTCAAAATGTCGAAAATGTCTACTTCAATTCAATACTATAACAGAATTCAATGAACATGTTTGTCAAAGGATTTCTGACCATGCTATCCCGACCGAACGCCCTGGTATCGACCAACCTTCTGCAAAGAAATCCAGACAGGCTGATCCAGAAGAAAGTCTTGATGCATCCTCCGCAGAATCTTCTCCCGCTAACATCGCTGTCAATGCTCGTGTTCATTCACCAGCTGAAAAGAAATTGAAATCTGGTCAGAAACATTATTGGAAAGTGCTTCAGTATGATGATAAAGAAGATGCTGAAAACGACAACGAAGCATTCGACTGTATTCTATCCCATTGGTCTGCTATCAGAAGCTTTACTCGAAAAGGATAAATCCAAAGTTTGTACAACTTTTATTATAATCTAAGTTTTAAAGATATGGTTGAAAAATAGCTAAAGCGATCATGCATAACCGAAAGAACCGGTTTAAAATTAATTATGCAGTCGGTTGCGTTCTGAGAAATATTGAGACAGGCGAATTTAGATATTATCATCCATCTAATAACGGGTTGCTTTTGAACACGGCTTGGCTCATTTCAAGCAGAGAAGAGCTGTTGGATTTTTAAAATTCCATTTCCGAAGAAGATTTTTTCGATAACGTTTTTAGACCAGATACCCATTGGAAAATTTATCGAACCATAAATATTTTGTTTTTTGTTCACGGTTTGAAAAATGCACTGCCGGGTGGAGATGTACAACTACCCGACTTCATAAAATTTAATCGGGGACTTAAACATGTCAGTGGTGGTTTTAATATACATTGTTGAACCAAAAAAAAATACCGTAAAGCTAAATGAAGAAAGTTCATTTCGCCTGCAAAACAACTGCTTATTTGATTCCTATATTTAAAGAAGAACGTGAATCCAGACAAGCTCCTTGGATGCAAACGGCTAGAGACAGACACTGTTTCCAGCAAAAATTTTGGTCATGTGCTAAATTAATTGAGGTACTGTCTTAAACCTGCGCATAGAAAAAAAAATCAGACGTGTATTGTTTCCTTGATATTGTATTGTGAATTTCGTGTTTTAAACTTGTACATACAGAAAAAATCAGAAATGTGTTGTTTCCTTGATCAGTTGTTTACTATTTTGAGCGTTTACGTTTTTATTTTCGTTGTTGCTTCAAATATCGAAATGACGTTCAAGACGTTTTAAATGACTTGTTCTTTGGTTTCACGTCTAACGATTGCGACCCTGTTCCAGTGGATCAGAGCAACTTCACAGTTCGACGAAGATTTAATAGTGATCAATTGTTGCCGAACATGTCCAGACACGTAGCAAACGGAAGTAAACGTTTTCTTACAACACACGATAGAACAAATAGTCCTGGTTATTACTTTCTTACAGACTTCAGTTATTTTTACAGCATTCTAACAGAATATTGCAAGAAGCTTTCGTTTTTTTTTTAATATTGCAAGATTTTACCATACAAACAAGCGCTTTTATTTGCTGAATTTTCTCTGACAATATTGTTTTGTGTTGTTAACATCCGCACTCAGGTACATTTAACCTAGTACCGTTTAAAATTACAAGTTAAGAATTTGTACGGAAGTGTTTTTGTACCAGACTGTCAAATCCGCGTCTTGTTTTACCCAATTGTGAATAAACCCATCCAGTTGATAAAAATTTTATCTTGTGGTACGTAATATCAACTGCAACTCGGAAAAAATTCACGGGTCATTGAGGGATATCTTTCTAAAGACAGTGGTTTTCATCTCAGTTATTACTTACAGCTTTTACACCAAATTATTCTGAACTATCGCCTTATTTCAAATTAAATTACTCTTGTAACAATACTAAATTAATATGACGTAATTGTAATTGTAAATCTTACGTTTAAGGAATTTTAACATTTAATTATTATAAAGTAGTTTTGATAGTACGTTTCATTTTAAATTAATGCAACGTTTCAATCAATGACATTTTCATTGTTATATTTCTAAATTTATGATTCTGAAATGTTACCATAACGTTTTAACCTGGGTTTTGAGCCTCTCCAAATAAAAATTCCAAGTTGTAGCGCATAACCTGGTTGAATCCATTACAATTTTTTGTCCTAACAAAACCGTTTTGCTCTATCAACTACTCTTGACCGCTGAAAAAAGTTTTTCAGCTACGTGGAACCGGAGCAATGAATCAGTATTAGGTACTGATCCTCAAAAATTCCTCATTTCAAGGAGTTTCATAACACAAACTAATTCAATTCCCAAAAATAAGGGTACCATACCTGGTATATCCCAGCATTACGCAAAATTTGATTCCAACGATCATAAGCCTCTAATAGTAATAATTCCACGTCATCACTTAGTATAACTATTAATTCTTGATTTTTTTAAATTTTACAGTAGAGGAGATTTGTAATTCTATACTGTTTTGAATGTTTACGCATTCTAAACTTGTACCGTATGTAATATTCCAACTTGTTTTAATAGTTATGTTCAAATGCTGAAATAATACTTTTTTTCGACCAACTCAATCTGTTCTCGTACGCTGTATGAAAACTGGTCCTCGAGCGATCCCTTGCGACAACACTTAAGCGACGTTGTTCATAGCGAATTTGGTAAAGATAGCAAAAACTATTTCGAATTGATTTACTGTTCCATCTAAATATATGATGGTGTCGTCCGCAAATAAGGAAATTTTAACATTAGAGCTTCCTAGCTGCAGGCCCACATACTGACTATTAGCTCTTCAAGCACTTGCTAAACATTCATTACAAAAAACAAATAGAGTCGGCGAAAGAGGATCACCTTGTCTAACACCTTTATGTTCCGCAAATGAATCGGGCAAGAAATTGTTGTTTGTCAGTCTGCAAACTGGCTGGGCATAAAACGTTTTTATCCAGTGTAAAATAGACGATCCAAACCCATATTTTCCAGCACTTGGTAAATAAATTCCCATTTAAGGGAGTCAAACGCTTTAAATATATCAACCGCTAAAACTGCACCCAATATATCGTTCAAATCAGCGAAATCAATGACATCAAACAAAAGGCGAATATTATTGCCGATGTGTCTGCCTTTGATGAAGCCATTTTGACCGGGTTTAATCAAAGTATTTAAGTGACTTTTCATTCGATTATTAATGGCAGAAGCAATTACCTTATAATCAACGTTAAGCAAAGTTATAGGTCAATAATTTGACGGTAACAACAAGTCTTTTTGTGGCTTAGGGAGCACTGTAATAATGCCTTCTTCTTGCGTGTTTGGCAGTTGCCCCTTCTTTTAAGAAAAGCGAACACATTCTAAAAAAAATGGTTTCAAGTCATCCCAAAACGTTTTATAAAATTCAGCAGTAAAGCCATCCGGCCCAGGTGATTTGTTGGTACACATAGCGTTCAAGGCATCATGGCATTCCTTTTCTGATATAGGAACAGAAATATTTTCAGTTTGATCTTTTGACAAAACTGGCAAATCAATATTAGACAAATAATTGCGAAGTTGAATGCTATCAACATTGTTGTCAGTACTTGTATAAAAAGATTTGAAGTACTGTGTTAAGACTTCCAAAATAGCTTGCTGTTCTGTCACCAAAATTCCTTTTGTGTTTTTAATCTTATTTATTGATTTATTCCCCCTTGGAGATTTTTCTAAATTGAGAAAGTATTTTGTATTTTTTCCCAGATTCAACCCATTTTGCGCGTATTTTGCGCAGAAAGTATTTTGCGTTAACATGGTATTGCAACCCGCACTTAAAAGCAATTGCAACACCTTTGGAACGAATAGTCCCATGATTCCATAAAATATCTCCACCCCATTCCTTCTACCACAATGTTTCGCAAGCAGAATAGGCATGGGTTTCTTGCAAAAACACTATGTGAACTGGACTAGATTTTAAAAAATACCAAACTGACTTCTTTTTGATGACATTACCCAAACCCGCAACATTATAGCTAGCAACAACCAAAGCCATTATAAATTAACAATAAAAGAAATGACAGTATATTAGACCAATGGAATAGTAGCACAAACAGTATTCAGCGGGAAAAGACGCTAAGCTATTGTATATATTACAGTGTCGTTTCAGAGGCAATTAAGCTAGTACATTTTCGTTACACCCATATCTATGTCATATTCAAATTCACAGCCGCATTCACATAGATATGGAGTCGTACCGGTAAAAAGTTGCACAGATTTTCGAGAACAATCACAATGTACAGTTTTATAATGGCATTTGACGTTTTTGCAGCAAAAAGCCAAGCCTTGACCGGGCAATTGATTATAGACTTCGCAGTTGCATTGCATAAAGAGTTTGTTGCATTTTTCGCATTGGATAATATTTTCGTCGTCTATTTTATTAACAGGCACAAACGACTCACAGCAAGAAAGGTACAACATTTCTACTGTGCAGGCTGGGCATGGAAATTTTGTGGTATTCGGGCAAACACTTAGATACGAATCGGCATTATCTTCAGATGCGCAGCATGGTTTGGCAATAAGGTTTTCGTTATGACAGTTCCAACAAATAAAATGCGACTCGGGGTTGACTAGTATATTTTCCGATTTACAACTTTGACAAATAATAGAGCTTCCACGCTCCCGCCAATCTTTGGGGACATGAGCCTTGTCAGCAGGAACGTCCACCTCCATCTGTTCTTTGGTTAGCTGTTCTGGTTGCGATAAATCAAGTGGCTTGTTACTAGGATTACAGCATAGAGAACCCGCCGCGCAGCTCAAGTCCACTGCAGCCTCGGTCTTCAATTGGTTAGCTTTGCGTATTTCGGTATTTTTCTTGCGTTTTTTGCTTGGTAAGGCTTTGGTTTGCAGTTGGTCAGAGTTGCTGTTTTGAATAATGTTCTCATCCCGCTGAAGTGACGGGAAGTTCTGCGCTCGCTTGTCACAATCTACTTGCGTATGCCCAATTTCGCCACAATTTTTACAGGTAAACTTTTGACCTTCATAAGTCGCATAGAGCTCGTTGCCGTCTATTTTAAAATAGCTGGGTATAGGATTTTTTTCTAAAACATCTTTTTGCATAATAAGAATTCTTACGCCAGATTCTACGCCATCGCTACACTTTCTTTGTAAAACCTTTGTTACAGGTCCAAATGCATTTTGAAAAGCTGATTTGATACGCTCGTTTGGCATGGGAATGGGTACCCAACCTACTACAACGTTAACGTTATCCTGTTCGTATAATTTCACGAAAGCAACTGCATCCACTTTTTGCAGTTTGTCATATAGCTCTAACACATCTTTTCTTGTCTTGCAGGTAACGTCGATCGTACCTGCTTTCATTTCTGCATCTCCTGTCAATTTCAGTATAGAGTACTGTAACTGTTTGAGGAAAGTGATTGCTTCTTGTCTTTTCATTATTTGTTTATGCCTAAAATTCAAGCAGTCGGGTCTTCTCGTTTTAGATTCAAAGCTGTGAGAAACAGAATTACCTTTCACAGTTTGGGCATAGCTGAGACTTTGCATTTTCTTGCTGCTAACAAGCCAACTCGATGCTGCCACAAAAAACACGTCCGAAATGACACCTCTAAAAACATTAGTTGAACACTACCTTAACCAGAGGTTATAATTCTTGTAGTTATACTTTGTTACCCAGATGAAATCTGATTCGTACCGTACATTTTTAATATCCCCAATACTGTTGTGTATGTCGAATTCAATGTTCGATAATTAAAATGAAACAAAATCATAACAAAAAATTGAATTTTGTGAAAATGATGTAATTAGACGTCAATCAAACTTACCAAACATAAAAATTGTCAAAGATAAAAGACTGCTATTCACATAACTAAACAAAAGACTGATTAAATCCACTTATGTTCAAACAAGCAATTTTGCCAATTGAATGAGAACACAAGATGTTATCAACAATACCAAAAATTCCAAAATAGTATTTCTGCAAATTGTTACCAACTGAACCACATAACCTCTAAAAGAGCGGAAATATTTCGCTTTTTCAGATACGCTTAGATTGACGCATAGGTTGGTCGAGACATTTCTGGCTCACCAGCAAACATGCAAATTTGTCAATTGAATTTGCAAAACAACTAAACTATTAAAAATTCTAAAATTTCTGCAAATTAACTTGTCTAAAATATTTCGCTTTTCCTGAGGCGCGCGAGACGTATGTCGTCATTTCCGTTCGCTGACCAGCGACTCAAATCATTGCCTCTGCCACCGGCACCGCCACCAGCCCGCACATGAGCAATCCGCTACATTTACCTCATTTACTACCACTGGGGTGGCACTAAATTTTTCCGTTTTTTAAGCGTATTTTTTTCGAGCAGAGTTACTTTCAAGCAAACTGAGGAACAAAAATGACGCTAGGGGTATCCGGGAGCATGCTCTTCCGGAAAATTCTAAAAATTTAGACATTGTATTGGCCATTTTACTGTAGTGCTTTTTGAACAATTTTTATGGCAAAATTTGTTTCATTTTTTGCCCCTAGCTGTAAGTCCTTCACCAAATGTGATGCATTTTTTCGCTCATTTTCAATTTATGCGTGCTTAAGGCTTATTGTTATCGAAGAGGTTGGAAGTCATGGAAAAATTGTAATCATCAAACATAACATTGAATATGGCTGGTGGGGGGATGCATCCCACACACTCCCTTAAATTCTCACGTGATTATAACTTACAATTCAAAAACTCAGTGTAAACTAACTTTAGCCAACAGTGAACTATGACTTGTTGCACATGGAATTTTTTGTTCAATGAAACAAAACTAACAAAACATGAATTCCACGCAAAAACACTAATTTACTACAACTTTATGCCGTTTTGTGTATTTGTGTGAACTTATTCTGATCTTGGCCGAACCGCTGCTGAAGCCTCACCGAACCCCTGGGCTTCGGTCGAACGCAGTTTAAGAACCACTGTTCTACAAAATTCTAATAAAAAAACAAGAAGAAAGAAATCATATGAAATGCGAAATTCACAGGCTAACTCAAAACAGTATTGTTACATCACAAGCACAAAACTACAGCTGGCTAAAATTACGAATTATCAAGAGCCACCAGTGGCGATTCTAGCACTCAAAAAGTAGGGGGGCCACTTTGGGGCCAAGATAGATTTTAGGTGGGGCCACTGAAACTGTGTTTGAAAGGAAAAGAGTAAGTTCAAAGAGATTTGCTACCTAACTTAAAAAGTAAGCATATGGCTTTACGACACACTATATATATTTATTATTGACATTTACTACAACACAAGATGGCAAAATGGTCAGAGCGTCTGTTTTTGGAGTGGTAGACTCGAGGTCTAAATCCGAGACGAGTCAAACTGATTGCCCAGCTTAAAAATTAGTATTCACAGTTTTTCTGCTATACGTTCGACTTCGACATTAGAGGAATAGTATCGACAACAAGCCGGCAAGCTCGCTAGTTATATAACATCCCGGGAAAACGCACTTAACATAACTTCTCAATGTTTAAATGCAAACAGTTAATGAATCCCTACATTCTACCTCTCGTAAAAATATGTTCTCCACAATGAAAATATGTTCTCGCCAGCGAAAATACATTTTCTGTATAAAGCTTGAACCCCACTCGGCTGGTGGCAGTGTTAAGACCAGGGCCGGCGCAACCGTACCCCGTGCCTTCCGACCGAGGGGGAGAGACACGCGTTTCTGGGGTCCCACTCAGGTGCTTGGGGGCCTACTTTCGTTACCTGAACCCCTTTTTTTGGTCTTCAATTCTGCGTGGAGATGAAAAGTATTCTTTTAGGCACAAAAACTTTTGCCTGTGGGACCTCGCGTTGAGTTCCAGAAGGAAGGGTGAGGGGCTACGATGGGCTAGCATTGGCACTCCATAAGATTTTAGTAGCGTTTTAGCTCACTTGGCCATCATGCTTCATGGTAAACATACTGCAATTTTCGCTTTTTAATCAGTCGCTTAACAACCGCAGGCTGAATGATGGTCAGGCAAAGAAGGTCGACTGCTTTATAACTTAATGATTTCGTAATTTCAAAAGCGATGATAAAACCAGGCAGCACTGTGTTGCCTATAGAACCAGTCCACGCTCAATCAAGGTCTCCCGCTCTTAACTCCGCAGCCATCAACGAATGACGCATTAAAGCCAAGTTTACTAAGCACTGGCAGCTGTTGCTTCTAATAACACCATTATTACGCCTGCCAATGCTGCCACAACGCACATTGCTGTCTTTCCTTTTTAGTGCTTGCTGATTAGGCTTCAACAAAACAATTAAAAAAATACCGGTACATGACTAACTAGGCTATAAAAAATTTGACATGTCACTTTTCTTTCGATTAGCCACTTCCAAAGACACGATACGTAAGATTTTGATCTATTTAGTTCTTTATTCCTCTTCACCCATTACCAACAGCTTCTTCGATCTGCACTGGCTGCTGCATGACTTAACCGCTTGTGATAGCAATTTTGCAATTTAGACGGAACTGTGTGATGCAATAAAAGCACTACGTTACTGAAAAGCGAAGACAAAGACCGAAGCATACTATGTAACATGCAAGTTTCACATGGCCTAGTAAACTGAAAAGCAAAGACAACGAATGTCTAACTCTGAGGTTGGGCAATCGATTAGTATATTTTCACACCCTGTCATAGGCTACATGAGGTTGTTAAAACTGGGGGGGGGAAACCTGGGGGCCAAGCAAAACTCTGGGGGACCATGCCCCCCTCCCCTCCGTAGAATCGCCACTGCGTATATATCGCATAAAATTTATTCTAAGCCAACTACAAACGCGCTACACAGTGTTTCATGGAATGTATGGCTCTTTGAAGTGAGATGTACAAAACAAAAACATTGCTGTAAAGTTGTACTCATAAATATCAGTACTCACAGTTTTATTTCAAATAAAAAAAGGTGAGGCGGGATTGTCTTGATAAGTTGAGAAGACGGCAAATTTAACAGCAACCTTTTATATGCTGCACGTATTAATCAAAAATCCAATCACCCTCCAAGTATTCTCAAACAATTACCACAGATGATAGATTCAAAACTTTCTAATTCATTTATTCGGTGATAACGTCAAGTTCACAAATGCGGAATATTCTCATGAAAATGCTGTGGAAAAAGTGACTTCAATAAATCTCTTTTTTTCTCTTCTTCAACCATTCCTTCCAAACTTAAGCGAAACAGATCCAGAAATATAATTTGGTTTAATCCACTCTTCAGTATGCACGTCGTTAGGTGTCTCGCCGTTAAGGCAGATTCGGTTTCTGTCAGCCAGATTAAATAGCGTAGACAGAGTAACGCTCCGGGCTACGGGAAAGCATCTGCCATCCGGAGCTTTTATACCTAACGAGACACCTAACGATGGCTACGGGAAAGCATCTGCCATCCGGAGCTTTTATACCTAACGAGACACCTAACAATAACGAGACACCTAGCGAGACACCTAACGATGTTCAAGCTGGGCAGCGGCAAACGTCCTTTTCAGGACGGGGCGATGCGCATCTCCGGCGCACCGTCAACAAGTTCCAAAGGCCCAGCATTCTCCAACTGAACATCGAAGGCCTCACTGCTAGCAAGATGAGCGTGTTGCATCATCTTGCGTTACAGTGTGAGGCACTCGTCATCCTCTTACAGGAAACCCATTGCACCTCGGTAGAAAGATTAGATCTTCCGAGCTACCATCTAGCTGGGTTTTCCTTGAGCAGGAAGCATGGTCTTGCTACGTTTGTCCATGAGCGTCTGAAGTGGATCCTAATCGACCAGTCCCCACCAACATCGGAGATCGAGTGGGTGTGCGTGGATGTTGATAACTATAAAATAGTCAACGTCTACAAACCCCCTCCAACACGGATGCAAGCATCTGATCTTCCAGCATTCCCCCATCCCTGCCTCTATGCTGGCGACTTCAACTGCCACCATGTTGACTGGGGCTATAATAATAACAATCCAGATGGTGAATGCCTGGCTGGCTGGGCCAGTGCCAACAACTTCACCCTGCTATATAGCCCCAAGGAGGCCGCCAGTTTCCACTCTGGCCGCTGGAAAACAGACACCAACCCAGATCTTGCATTTGCCAGTGTCGATTTGGACAGTCGCTTACCTGACAGACGTATCTTAGGAAAGTTCCCAAGGTCACAACACCGACCCTCGCTTATAAGTCCACCCAAACTTGCTCATCCAAAACCGAGCAAGCCTGTAAAGCGCTGGAACTTCCGCAAGGCCAACTGGGACCACTATTCTAACCTAACCAACAAACTGGCCAAGAGTATACCGCCACCTGAATCTCAAAACATCGATCAGGTTTACCAGTGCTTTTGCAAGGTAATAAGCACTGCGGCGAAGAAATGCATCCCTCGTGGTCGACGATCAAACCACATACCTTGCAGGGATGCGGAGTGTGAAGACCTCTATCAGCATTTCCTGCAGTCACCTGGGGGCCCTGATTCGGATAGGGCTGCCACAGCCCTACTCACAAGGCTCGACGGGAAGCGGAGAAATCGCTGGTCAGAGACGGTCCGCAACATTGACTTTTCGCACTCCAGCCGGCTGGCATGGAATACTATAAACAACTTGACTGGTAGGTCACGACAATCCCCTCGTCAATGTCCCGTTTCAGCTGATGCTATTGCTTCTCAGCTGGTTAAAAACGGGAAATACGAAGGTGTGAATCGACGCTCATCTCGGCTCGTTTTACAGGAAGTGTCTGACCTTTGGAGGGCTGATCCATCACATCCTGCGAATGTCTCCGGGAGTTTTTCCCATCGGGAGTTCGCTGCTGCCCTCCAACATTTAAAACCAGGCAAAGCTCCTGGACCTGATTCCATTTGTCCGGAGCTGATAATCCATGCTGGAGCCAGCTTAAAATCTTGGCTACGTGGCTTCCTATCTTCCTGCCTGCACCACCTCAAAATTCCTAAGATCTGGAGAAGAGCGCTAGTAGTAGCGGTCCCAAAGCCTTCGAAACCTGTAGAGGACCCAAAGAGCTATCGTCCGATCTCCTTGCTCTGTGTTCCCTACAAGATTCTCGAGCGACTTATCTACGCCCGCGTCGAACCTCTTATTGACCCTCTGCTCCCACGGGAACAGGCGGGTTTTCGACGCGGAAAATCCACCGTGGATCAAGTCACTTTGCTCACGCAAAGCATTGAGAATGCATTCGAAGCAAAAAAGAAGGCCGGTGCCGTCTTTATCGACCTGACAGCTGCCTATGACACTGTCTGGCACCGTGGCCTCACCTGCAAGCTGTTGCGGCTTCTGCCGGACAAGCACATGGTTCGTATGATTATGGAGCTGAGCCGCAACAGAAGCTTCACCCTTACAACTGACGACAGCAAGCCTAGCAGGTTACGACGCCTGAGAAATGGCGTCCCCCAGGGATCGGTCCTGGCCCCCCTCCTTTTCAACATCTATACATATGATATCCCCTCCATAACCTCCAAGAAGTTCGCCTATGCCGACGACCTGGCGATACTTCATACATCTGGAGAATGGAAGGAGTTGGAAAGGACTCTAAGCCAGGACATGACTACACTCTCGGAATATCTCCAGACCTGGCGATTGAAGCTTAGCCACACTAAAACGGTGACGGCGGTCTTTCACCTCCACAATCGAGAGGCTAAGCGTGAGCTTAAGGTCTGTAACATCGGTAAGACCTTACCTTTCTGTCCAGTTCCCACTTATCTTGGGGTCAAACTGGACAGATCGCTCACATATCGTCCTCACCTGGAAGCATTGCGCAAGAAGTTAAGTGCTCGCGTCTCACTGTTGAGGCGACTTGCTGGAACAGGTTGGGGTGCTAGCGCTAAGACATTACGCACAGCTGCCCTGTCTCTGGTCTACTCGACTGCCGAGTACTGCGCACCAGTCTGGTGCCGCAGCGTGCACAAACGGTTTATCGACAGTGTAATAAATGACGCCTTGCGCATTGTCACTGGGTGCCTGCGTCCCACTCCATCGGTCTACCTTCCGGTTCTTTCAGGCATCTAGCCAGCTGAGCTTCGCCGCCAAGGAGCGACACTCTCCCTAGCCAACCGCAGCTCCCTGGACCCTGACCACATTTTACATGGCCAGTTTCATGAGTCACAGGACGTATGTAGGGAGAGATTGAAATCTAGACGCTCATTTGTACCTGCTGCTCGGAAATTACTAGACAGTCTTTTTGAGATGGACGTCCGTGCAGCCGAGTGGACGAACACGAAATGGGACATGGAGTACTCTGCCAACGCATTGTCACTCCACGCTTTCATTCCCAAGGCTAGCTCCAGACCCTTGGGTATGGGTCTGCCGAGGGCAGCCTGGGTCAAGCTCAACCGTCTGCGTTCTGGTGTTGGACGTTTCTGTTCGTCCATGTACAAATGGGGTCTCGCTCCTCTAGCGAATTGTGAGTGTAATGCCAGTGAACAAACCGCAGATCACATCATCTCACAGTGTCCCATACATCGAGCACCCCGAGGTATGTTTGGTCTAATGGTTTTGGATGACGAAACAAGATGCTGGCTGAAGTCCCTTACAGTCAGCATCTGACCCAAGCAGTTTGGTGGCCAGGGTGGTAAAAGGATAAACCCTCGGCCTTGGTCCTTTCATCTGTCTTGGAAGAGATGCCCCGCCAAACGACGACGACGACGACGAGTATGCACGTCCCCACAAACATAGGAAGGCAATTCTTGAAATTGATTAGCAAACATCTTCCCGCCGCACATCGGTACCACAAAGTTTTCAACAAATTTAACTTAAAAATCAGTTACTTCTGCATGCCAAACATGAAAAGCATAATAATAACCAACAAAATAGAAAACTTCCTTGCTTTTTTTACAGTCCTTCTTTTCTTTTCTACTTTCCTTTTATATAATAATATTTATGACTTCTACCGATAATCCTTTTTTTTTGTCATAATAATCACCTTTATTCCTAAAAAAATTTTAATGACAAACCCCAGATGAGTGTTAACAGTTAAAGAACCAGCTTCGTTTCTATTTTCTTCTCTTCCTTACCTCAAGAAAGATAACCGTATGTCAAAAACTTTGCATTACTTTGTGTTTAACTTTTTTCTGCCACCTGATAATCGTTCTTTGCGTGAAACACTGCGTAGTGGCTAAGTGTAAGCTATGAATTTCGGAGACATATGAATAAATTAAATTAAATATTGTAGCGTCGTTTTAATTTCTCTGTTGTCACGCCAGAGGAATCAAACCAGGTCTTATGTTTTACTCGTTTTAACGTTAAGTTGCAGCGTTTATTTCTTGACTTCACAGCATTATTTGAATAGGAAGTACTCGCAGGTAATTGTCTCAACTTTGCAAGTTTCAAGTTGTAGCAACTTACTAGCTAATAAATAACCTTTTGGGTGGGCCAGATGAAATAAGTCGTTGTCAAGAGCAGGTCCTCTATTTTAATTTTAACGTTTGGAAGAACTTTGGTTGAACTCAAATGCAGAGGTGGACTAAGTAGCCAAAAAATCTACTCAAGTAAAAGTAAGTAATTTCGGATTTCACGTGTTTGCTAGGGTGAAAACCTGGCTGTTTGGTGTTAGGGTGTTAGTTTCAGTTTGAGTGTGGTGAAACGCAGATGCCAGGAATCAATTTTGGTTTGGTTTCACGGATGATAAAAAATAGGTTTAAGTTTTGGTTTCAGTTTTGCTTATGCATGGCTTCGGTTTTTGGATTTCAGTTTCGCTTTAAGTTTCATCCAAGAAAACTGTGTTACTTTAAATGCAGATTTTAAGTTCTCTATTTTTTGGCGTTTTTGCTTTACTACAATGATAAGTAGCGGCTCAGATGGCCGAGTGAGGAGAGCAATTGCTTCAGAAGTTGTCGATTTGGGTTTCATTCCGAATCTAGTGAAACCGAAGGCTGAAAAAAAGTATTCACAGCTTCTATATTTGACACTTAGCATTAAAGGAACTGTACTGTTAATGATGGTGATGACAATTTTTAAAACATAAAACCTTCGAAAGTTTTGTAGAGGGTTTAGTTTCAGTTTCAGTTTTGACGTTTCAAGAAAAAATGGTCTTGGTTTAAGTTTAGGTTTTTAAAAATTTGGCTGAACAAGTGTCAGTTTCAGTTTCGGCTTCAAAAATTTCTTTTAAACACGGGTTTTCAGGTTTCGGTTCAGATTTGGATTTCCACTCTTGCGTGTTTGTTTATTATTCGAAGGTTTCTGTTGTCACGCCAACAATCAGTGTTCAAGTAAAGCTACGATATTCATACAATCAAATTTTTATTGTTTCCATTAGATTACATCGAAGCGTGTTACGATTTACTGCACCTTCATTACAGAGACTGTAATTCACAAATTAACAGGCTTTAGTTTCGCGTTCTGTCCGAACATTTTTTCGATAAGCAGAGTAGCCAAAATAATTAGACAAAAAAAAATTCAATTTGTGGTCAAATCACTTAAAAGGAATGGCTAGGTATCTACTTCTACTTTGCATAAAATTTATTACTACTCAAGTAGCGTTACTGCAAGAGAATTTTACTTGAAGTAAAAGTAGAAGTATCAAAAATGAAAAATACTTAAGTAAGTCGCTTGTTACTGAAAATGCTACTTAAGTAGTCTACTTAAGTAGTCTACTTAAGTAGAACTACTTCGTTAGTGACCACCTCTCCCTAAATGCTTAAAGTCACATCTCAGAAGGAGTGATTTAAAATTATTTCAAGAGTTGTATTCAGCTCGAACTCTAGCACACTCTTTACTTTTACCATTGTCAGACGAGCCTTTGCCATTTTATTCAAAGTAGGCTATTGTCTACCGAGCGCTTTCGCTCACATATTTCTGGGGTCCATTGTGAAATATCGGGGCTCACTACTTTAGTTTCACTCGATGTCAGAATATTTAATATTCGCTACCAAAAGGAAAATTGTTGGTACGTTGCTTTGTTTAATTGTTGTTGATTAATTTGACTTCGTAGTGGTATGCTGATGTAAAGGTTCGAATGCGTAACTGAATTCTTTTGTAACTTGCTGCTTATGTGCAAATCTCCAAAATTGTTAGCTTTCGTTCACTTTTGTAAAAAATAGGATCTATCGGATAACTTTTCAAAAACCGTTGACGAATATTTATGAAATTGCAATCTTAAGTTCAATACTTGGTCGTCGACGCGTAAATATCTCTGTGAAGACGATAGAAAAGGCAGGCGGATTACTACGTTGTTATTCGTATACATATATATATACAGTATGTGTAATTGTGTATATCCTTTTCACTGTATTAAATGCCCAAACGTCAGATTGAGTAACTTCGTTGTGTGGTTTTCTGTATGGTCCTCCCTGATTGCTTTCACTGATGAGAACATAATCCCAAAGCAGGATGGCTCAGGTCTTATCTTGTATGATAATGCTCACTCTCAAGGGTTTGAGCACTCTTGGGAACATGTCTTGTATATCGTAGCATTGTGCGTTGCTCACCAAATGGTTTGAGCTCTCTGGAACACTAGCGCTGACATCTCTTTTTAAATGATGATCGCGTGATTTCCACCTCAATTCTACCTTACAAACAAATCTTCCACACGTGAAAATTTGTTTGTAAGGTATCTCGTTATTGTGTTGAGATTGACGATGTATTATTCTATTTAGGAATTGTAGTCTCTTCATCTTGCTCTTTTAAATGTTTATTTCTTTACATGGTAATGACTGATTGGATTTTACGGACATCGTAGGATTATTTCATTCATTTTCAGCAGGCAGTATTGATTCTGGAAAAGATTTGTTTTATCTTATTTAGTTACTTGGACGCCGCTTTGATTGCATCCAAAATGCTGTTAGTTGCTATCTTAGACATTTGACATTTCTTATGTTGAACTATTCATCCATTTCTTTCATCTTTCTACGCTATGCTTCTGTATTTCTTTCGACAACTTTCTGTTATCTATATTCACCTGACGAGCTCATAATGACAGCAAAACCGGATGTAGATCGCTATTTCTATCCGCAGCAACATTATTTATAATGCTGTCCTTGTTTTTCTTTGAATAAATCCAACTAACTCTATTTCTCTGCTGTTTACTTTCTGTTTTTTGCAACTGCTATCGTATTCACTGTATTGAATGCCCAAACGCCAGATTGAGTGATTTTGTTGTGTGGTTTTCGATATGGTCCTCCCTGATTGTTATCACTTATGAGCATGGGCGTCCGCAGAAAAAAATGCAGGGGGGGGCAAAAACATTCTCGAGATGGCCATCTTAGTGAAAGCTATAGTCAGGTAAGTGTCAGTGATAGGGTGACCAACTGACCATACGTCCGGCATCGGCCGATGCCGTACGTGCAGAACTCTTCTTTCATGTTATTGTGCATTGTGCGGACATAAATCAATTTATGTGCCACTAGGCTTGACAGTCTGTTAAAACAACTTTCTTTTTGCATTGTTTTCTTAGGTCTTGTTATATGTGGTTGGTTTGATGCTTACATTTCAAAACAATGAAATCTTCAATATACTTGCGCTATTACGCCAAAGTGTGTAACGAGTGGCGGGGCCCGTCTCCGCTGCTTAACCTTCGAGGAAACGTCGCAACGGTGGTGAGCCATTAGCGACACTGTGTCCGATTTGATCAATCCGGGAATCGAACCCCAGACTTCCCGCATCGACAGCGACGTTCTGATCCAAAATGTCAAAATAAAAAGTAGTTTGAGCCCTGAAAATCAAACTTATAGCTACGGCCTATAAATCAGTACTGCTCAATTTTTTTATTGCAATGTACCGGCAGCGCAGTTTCTGCCATCAAGGCGTATAAGTAGCACATCAGCAACAAGTCCAAATTTGTTTTACAGGATACGAGATACAAGATACGATACTCGGTAGGGGAAAGTGAGGACCCTTGAGCCACTTTTTGTACAATCGTTTCTACGTTGAGTTTTGAACGAGCTATAAAGTTGAAATTTTAAAGGAATATGCTCTTTTGCACTCCGATGATACCATGTGTTGGTTGAAGTGATAACAATAACACGTTGGCAGATATTGATTCTCAAATGGATGTGGCTCAAGGGTCCACACAGAAAAAAAAGTAAGAACCCTTGAGCCACTACACTTGCTCCCATAAACCACAATAAAGATGAAGCATAAAACGTCGTTTACTCGCTGTTTGCACAAATTTAGTCAAAAATACTGTAAAAGAATGAAAACACATTAGTGATTCTACGATCAAATTTGGACTAAAAAAAAAAAATTAAAAAATATCCAGCTTGATGTTTTAGTGATGAACATTAGCCAAGATTAGACCTATTTGGCTGCAAAAAAATGATGTCTGGTGTCACACGATTCACTGAACTTGTTGATGGCCTAGGTGTAACAGGTGCTGAAGACGCAGACGCAAAAACAACTAAATATTTATCTTGCAAGGACTCATGAGCTATGGCTCAAAGGTCGACATTTTTGGTGGCTCATGACTTCACACTGCAACCTGTCTGTATAAAATTTCATTCTCTTCAATATGGTTACAGAAAAATTTGATCTCAGTGCTTAGATATATACCCTAATATGACTCATTACTACTGCTAAATGCACAAGAATTTACCAATGTTACTTTATGCTCAAAGATCGACAAATTTATACCCCTAAAAGTTACTTTTTTGTAGCAAAAACAAACCAACCAACGCAACTCCTCCAAACGTGTTTACTTCTCACTTATCGTTTCTGATCATGCGTAACCAACCTAGTGTTGCCAAAAAAAGTTGATAAAAAATCTAAAACACTTTTCTACGGAAAGCTGGAGGCGGTGGTTCATGGGACCAACATGATCATGGGTCCGCACTTTCCCCTATATAGGCAAAAACCAGAATTTTTCTACACCAAATGCAAAAAGTAAAATTGGACATGCTGCTGTTGCCGCGTGAATTTGCTAGTATACGTACGTCCACATGACGGATTGGTAATCGGCTGATTGGTGTAGCAGTAACGATATTGCTTTCAAAGTCAGAGATCTGGGGTTCGATATCCGACCTGTCAAATCGAATACAGTGCTGTTCACGGCCACCGCCAATGGCTCGCCACGTTTCTTTGGAGTTTGAAGCTAAGTTGCTCACGCGCTAAGTTACGGAGATGGTCTTCGCCACTCGTTGCACGCAGCTTCTGGGTAATACCACGAATATAACCGAGATTTGAGATTGCAGATCAATAAAAAAGACGCACAAAAACTTTTAACCGAATTCTTCATCTTATGCGAAATGTGCGCCTGCTTATCTTCCACCAGTCTATCCGATTGTGGTTTGACTGAAGAGTAGCATTTGACACAAAGACACTTTTCTAGTCCTTGCGTCATGACAAAAGATAAATCGCCATGTCTGTTGACTTGAATAGAATGCGATAGTATGTACTATTGCATACAGCCTTGAAAGACAAGAAAGTAACCTAAACGAATGGAATCATGCAGAGAACAAAAAATGAATTAAGTATCAATCAATAACTCGTACTGTTCAACGCAAAATGATGTTCGGGACCTGTACCAATATTTTCTAACGTGCTTAGCACTGGCCTTGGTAACAGCATGCCTAAACGTAAAACCAGTTTCAATGATGTGTGAAGGGTGGAGTTTCCACTCATTGAACGGCCGGACTAATCTAGACAGCAGCATTTAGACAACTAAACCAGGGTTTCTCAACCTGGGGGTCGCGACCCCCAAGGGGGTCGCAAAGGTCTTTCCAGGGGGGTCGTAAATTTATTTATAAAATATTTTCTAAATCGCAAAGATTTCTGAAATTTTCAAAATGACCGCGACAGTCTGAATGTCTTTTGCTCAAAATTGTAAAACAGGCATTGAAAAGTGATAGGCCTACATGGAAATATCGCCATGTTTGAAAATTTGTCCAGTGCTATTAAAAATGAAAAACTCAATGAACGGTTGAAGACATCGATTACAGAGCACCTTGAAATTAATCTTTCAAACGATGTTTTCCTAAGCCTGAAGAACAAGAAGCTGCATTCGTACGAAATCAGTTCTCAATTGCGTTGGTTGAATTACAAGAACAATTTTGTGATCTTCAAATAATTTGTCTAATGCTCTCCAGAAAATAGCAATCTCTCAGTTTTGGTGTGCTATGCACAAATCCTACCACAAATATCCGAACTGACTTTTCCAATATTACTTCCATTTGCCACAACATACCTCGGCGAGAGCGGTTTTTCAACTCTATTGAAACGAAAGCACGAAATCAAAGGAAAGTTCATGAGGATATAAGATTGGCTTTATCGAACACTAAACCACAAATCTCTGAATCGGCTGTGCGGTTGCAAAGTCAGCCGTTGCACTAAATCAAATCAAATCTTCATTATACTCGCCGTATTATGCCAAAGCATGTAACGAGTTGCGGGGCCCATCTCCGCGGCTTAGCGCCTGGGCATCACAGCTCCTAAGAAACGTCGCAACGGTGGCGAGTCGTTGGCGATACTGTGCCGATTTGACCGGCCCGGGAATCGAACCCAGACCTACCGCACCGATAGCGTGCGCTTAGCAACTGAGCTAGCGGCCGGTTAGCCGTTGCACTAACAGATGTAAAATTGAGCAGTGGTTCAAAGTCATATAATATTTTTGAAGTGTTTTTTGTGGTACCGTAATTTTAATCGTTTAAAAAGCAAAGTAGGAAGGGGGGTCGCTGGCTGTATGAATTTCTAAAAAGGGGTCATGAATCATGAAAGGTTGAGAAACACTGAACTAGACAAACTCTTTTATGCTTTAATTCAGAGGTGGGCAACCTGCGGCCCGCCAAAGCATGTGCTAATAGCCAATTGGTTCCGAAACCTGTTTTTTTTTGCGATCAAGTTCAAACCCAATCAACACACGAACTGCTTTGAATGCTTTTTCCCAGGCTGAAGATCTTGTTTTTCTAGTCATTTTTTATTTCAGAGACCTCTTTTTCACGCGACAAACCCTTTTTTAGTATTACTCCTGCCAAGAAGTGTTTTTTTTTTTCTAAAAACTGCGGCCCGCTGGAAGCCTATATTTATAATTTGTGGCCCAGTATCACCAGAAAGTTGCCCACCCCTGCTTTAATTAAACAGATTATTGCGAAATGCTTTGGTATTTTATTCGTTTTATAGTAAACTTATCTGTATTTTTCAACTTTTTGTGTAGTTTCTTAACTTGCATTTTTTCATGCATATTTTTTCAACTTTTTTGGTTTTTCAGGAGGGGGCAAGTGCCCCCTCTTGCCCCCCCTGCGGACGCTCATGCTTATGAGGGATGTAATCCCGAAACAGGATGGCTCAGGTCTTGTCTTGCATATAAATCTAAGATGAGATTAGTTTTGTAATGGGTTTCTATTTCGGCCGGAGGTTAATCACACAGGAAACAGTCACAGGCTCTTTCCATGTGTCGAATTCAAAAATTAATACACTCACTACTCAGTTATTCATCTTGTTTACCCTGTACGATGTTGTGTCTTTTTTTTTTCCTTTTCGCTATTGATATCTTAGATTGACAATGTGTGATAAACTGTTTCTTGTGTAATCGAACTCAGAACTACAAAATGAGCAAATTATCAACCCACAAATTGTTTTCCTGTGAAGTATATCCACAGCGCGTTTATACGTCACTCCAACTGCGCTTTGCAGAATGTTTTGCGTTTTCCAGTTTAATGTAAGCTGTTAGAGCAGTGACCGTTATGAAGTATACTTGGTTTATATGCACATATTACTTTACCATAAGCTATAATGTGAATTGTTTTAGAGTACTTAAGTTTTGTAGTTGATTAAAGCCTAATTTGCACTTAAAGCTAAAGTGTGAAGGCATTAGGCGTGACAATTTAATCAACTACATATCTGCTAATGTTTATCATCATTTTCAACTGCTGAAATGGATCGCTTCTAAAACCAAAAGATTTGACTACAGAACCGACAGATCCTGACGCATCGAGAGTCTTCAAATACTGGTTGGCAACATTTGAAAACTTTGTCGAATCTGCTTTGCCAGCTCGTGCAGATGATAATAATGATGATGACGAAAGACAACAAACTAAGAGAAATCTTCTGATTAACTTTCTTTCTCCTGCAGTCTACCCACACGTTGAAGATTGCGAAAGTTACGATGTAGCTCTACAAACGCTAAAAGATCTGTATATTAAACCCAAAAAGCCTTCTACCTCGAAACAACGCGTAGCTGCTGCCCTTCCAGCTTCTTACCTGGCTACCTTAGCGGGAGCACCTGCTGATCTCAGCAAATCTGTTGTTTGCTTGAAGATTCAAGATTCAACTTCTCAAGCACTGATTGATACAGGAGCCTCGGAAAGCTTTATTCATGCTGATGTCGCCAAAAGGCTGCGTCTTAAACCTGATGGTGATAGCTCGGAAGTAGCTCTTGCTTCCACTACAAGCTCGGTAAAAATCCTTGGGTTTGCTAACGTTAATGCTTCAGTTTTGGGCAATGATTATCATCTGAAACTCGGAGTGATTGATAGACTATGCGCCGACATTATTTTGGGACAAGATTTCCTTAAGCTTCATGAGTCTGTAACTATAGAAATGGGAGGTTCGCAATTGTCCATTTCAATTTGTAATGAGCAGGAACGTAAAGCAACATGTAGCGTTTCAATGGCCAAGATATCCTCACCCAGATTATTTCAGTTTCTGGATTGCAAAAGCTGCGTACCAATAGCAACTAAGTCAAGAAAATTCAAAGAAGAGGATAAGAAATTTATCAAGGAGGAAATTTCGAAACTCTTAACTGAAGGTATCATTGAACCATCGGAATCGCTATGGAGAGCCCAAGTGCTAGTAACGAAAAATGAAAGACACAAAAAGAGAATGGTGATCGATTATTCGCAAACCATCAATCGATACACTATCAAAGATGCATATTGCATATCCACTTCCACATATCGATGAGCAAATCAATGCGCGAGCGCAGTGTAAAGTTTTCAGCACGCTTGATCTGAAATTTGCATACTATCAAATTCCTATGGCTGAAGAAGATCGGCCGTACACCGCGTTTGAAGCTGATGGAAGGCTTTATCACTATTGCAGACTTCCTTTCGGTCTAAGTAATGGAGTCTCTGCCTTCCAAAGAATAATTGATTCATTAATACAACGAAATAAACTGAAAAGAACTTACGCGTATCTAGATAACATTACCGTTGAGGGCGAAACTCAAGAGATACGTGACTCCAATTTAAAGGCGTTCCTACAAACTGCTTCTGAGGCGAATTTAACTTTCAAAGAAAGTAAGTCTACCTTTTCTGTACCTGTTATAGATGCATTAGGATACAGGATATCACACCAGCAGATAAAACCTGATTCAGAACGTCTGCGCCCTCTGGTAGAACTGCCTATTCCTAAAACTACTGCTGAGCTGAAAAGATGCGTAGGTATGTTCGCATACTACCCTCGTTGGATTAGGAACTACTCTTCTAAAATCAAACCATTAATTCCTGAAAAGACCATTCTTCCACTGAACGACAAGGATGTGAAAGCATTCAATACTTTACGACAAGACCTGTTAAATGCATGTCTTGGATGCATAAATGATAAAGAGCCTTTCACGGTAGAATGCGACGCGTCAAACTTCGCTATTGCCGCCGTCTTAAATCAGGGTGGAAGGCCAGTTGCGTTCATGTCAAGGACTCTGAACTCCAGTGAATGTAACTATTCTATAGTTGAAAAGGAAACCACGTCAATCATAGAAGCTATTCGCAAGTGGGCTCATTATCTACACGGGCGTACTTTTATATTAATTACTGATCAACGCTCTCTTGCCTTCATGTTTGATCCTGCCAAGCGCGGAAAAGTCAAAAATGCAAAGATACAAGCGTGGAGAGCCGAGCTTGGAACATTTTCCTGTACAATTCAACACAAGCCTGGTGTGGAAAATGTGCCTCCTGACACCATGTCAAGAGTATGCGGTGCCTTATTGCCTGAAAGTTCTCTAACCGAAATGCACAAGATTCTTGGACATCCTGGAGTAGCAAGACTATCTCACTTTGTTCGGAGTAAAAACTTAACTTACTCTATGGATGAAATACGTCAAGTGTGCTCTCAATGTAAAGACTGTGCAGAGCTTAAATCGAGATATCATAAAAAGAATCAAAATACCCTGATAAAAGCTTCTCAACCATGGGAGCGAGTAAGCATGGATTTCAAAGGTCCATTACCATCATCATCCAGGAATCGATACTTGCTTGTGTTGATAGATGAATTCAGCAGATTCCCGTTTGCGTTTCGATGCAAAGATGTCAGCACCAGAACTGTCATATCGTGCCTTACAACCCTCTTCAGTCTTTTTGGTTTTCCGGCATACATACACAGCGACAGAGGAAGTTCTTTTATGTCTCGGGATCTTAATCAGTTTCTGCATGAAAGAGGAGTAGCAACAAGTCATTCAACTCCTTACCATCCGACCGGAAATTCTCAGTGCGAGAGACTAAATCAAACTCTGTGGAAGACTATTCAGTTACTGTTAAGAACGCAAAAACTTGATGATGATCAATGGGAAGCTATTCTCCCAGAAGCCTTACATGCTTTTCGGTCGCTTTTTTGCACATCAACTAATAACACTCCACACAAACGCTTTCTTCCTTTTTCACGACGTTCCATGTTTGGTCAGTCGTTACCTTCTTGATTGGTAAATCTTGGCGTGGTGCTAATAAGAAAGCAACATCGAAATAAAAACGACCCATTATGTGAAGAAGTGGAGCTTCTCCATGCGAATCCCAGTTACGCTTACGTAAAGTTTGCTGATGGTAGAGAGACAACTGTGTCTACTTCTGATCTAGCTCCACAAGCATCAACTCCTGGTAAAGAATCTGAAAGTGAAACAGTAACTGACCCTCAAGTGACTAATGAAACAGTACGTGCACCTACTTCCTTAATATCTGAACAATCTAACTGCTCACAAGCTGAACTTTCTGAGACTGATAACGAAGAACCTATAGCTCTTCGTAGATCTACTCGTATCCTCAAAGCCGTTGGTAGATATGGTGCAGTTCCATACGAGTAAATGCTGTTTGAGTAGCGTATCTACAATGACTGTGTTGGCTTATTATTTTCTGTTGCTTAATAATTTGGGTACATGTATCTACAATGTCTGTGTTCTTTTTCTGTCGGTGATTTCTTAATTTGATGCTAAACTCAGTGGGGAGGATTGTGATAAACTGTTTCTTGTGTAATCGAACTCAGGACTACAAAATGAGCAAATTATCAACCCACAAATTGTTTTCCTGTGAAGTATATCCACAGCGCGTTTATACGTCACTCCAACTGCGCTTTGCAGAATGTTTTGCGTTTTCCAGTTTAATGTAAGCTGTTAGAGCAGTGACCGTTATGGAGTATACTTGGTTTATATGCACATATTACTTTACCATAAGCTATAATGTGAATTGTTTTAGAGTACTTGTGTTTTGTAGTTGATTAAAGCCTAATTTGCACTTAAAGCTAAAGTGTGAAGGCATTAGGCGTGACACAATGATTTAAGTGTAAATCGAAACGTGTCTGAAAATTCAGATGTTTTTAATATTATCGGCTCTTATTTTTTTAATTAAAGTATTCAAAAATTCCATAAATTGTTTTTCGAAGTTCATTGCGAGCCATTATGGAAAGAGTGAACTGGACACTTTAAGGAGACTAGAAAAAGCAACGCGCACAATATCTGAGCGAATTGTAGATAGTTTCTTTCTTTAAATATGTGTACTGAACAACCCCACATCAATCTTTGTCCGATTCAAATTGTACAAAAAGTCTTTGCAAAACTCCAGGAAAAACTGATTTTACCGCAAGGCGCTGCTCCTACAAGGAATAACGCCGCACCAGAAAGAAATCAAAAGCTTGAGTTTAAAAGTTAATTTTTTTTCTGATTAGCTTGAAACATCTGTTGGTAGTTTGACTGGAATAATGATGGGAAAATTTCTTCAAAAATGCGCTAAAGAATAACTTAATGACGTGCAAATAATTCACTGCAAAAAACTGCGCAAACTGAGTCTTTCCTACGGTAACATCAATAACGAATGTAACGTTGTGACTAATTTATCCTGTCGAAAATTGATGGTCTGTTGATGCATGTGCACTTAACAATGGACTTCAGTACAGCATTCTTCCACAGTACTTCAATTTTCTAAGATATACAAGCAAGCTTAGAACGCCTATATCAAGATTTAACGCCCTATTTAAATTACCACAGCCGTCTGAAATTAAAGACTACCATCATGAATTTATATAGCAAGTATAAATCGGGGTCTTTTCTTTTGGCAACTGTCAATCTCGAGAGATCATGGTTTCGCAAGCCCTTGAGGTCATTCAGGTTACGGCGTGTGAACAGCGTCGACTAAGGCTGAAAAGTCCAATGCGAGAGAGGCAATCTCTTTGGCAGATTGCACAGGTGAATGTTGGTGGAGATCTGGTTTGCTTCTTGTCGTTTGGCTTCTGACTGTTGGGCACGTGGTTCCTCAAAACTGAAGAGACACCTGCTTACAACTTGTTTTCAGGATGCTCCAACTTGGGCTAGGGTCTCCCACTTTCCTGTGTCGATGGTTAAGGTCTTTATGTCTCTCTTGCAAATATCTTTGTATCGAAGTAGAGGTCTGCCTGTGGGTCGTTTATCGTGTGCTAGCTCACCATACAGAAGGTATTGGGAATCTTACCGTCATCCATGCGCACGGTGTGACCGAGCTAGCGTAGGCGGCGTTGCTTCAACAAGCTGTACATGCTGGGGATTCCTTCCCTGCGCAGAACTGTTGAGTTAGAGGTTTTGTTTTGCCATATGATGTTCAGAATGCGTCGTAGGCATTTCATATGAAAGCATTGAGCATGTGTTCTTGCGAAGCGTGTATGGTCCAAAATTTCCTGCCATACAAAAAGGTGCTTAGGAGGCAGGCGCTGCACACTTGGATCTTTGTGTGTTCTGACAATTTGTTATTGGTCCACACTCGTTTTACCAGTCTGGCCATGGTTGTAAAGGCTTTACCTATCCTCTTCTGGAGCTCCGTGTTCACGAAAAGAGAATCAGATATGGCGGAACCCAAGTATACAAAAAGTCATGCACAACATCCAGTTTGTGATTAAGAATTTTAATACGAGGTCGTATGCCTACTCCTTGTGCCATAATTTGTGTCTTTTTTAGGCTGATAGTGAGGCCAAAGTCTTTGCAGGTTTAGCTGAATAGGTCCATGAGTCGCTGAAGATCTTCAGCTGAGTGGGCGGTAACAGCATTATCATTTGCAAGGAGGAAGTCGCGAAGGCACCTGTGGTGGACTTTCGATGTAGGTTTTACTCTGGAAATGTTGAAAAGTTTTCCGCCTGATCAGGTTCGTAGATAGTTGCCTTCAGTGACATTTCCAAATGCATGCTTGAGTGCGATGGCAAAGAATATGCCAAATAGTATCGGTGCAAAAACGCACCTCTGTTTTACGCCACTGCGAATGCTAAATAAGTCAGATGTCGAGCCGTCAAAGACAACTGTGCCTTTCATGTTGGAGTGGGAAGACTTGTGATGCTGAGCAATTTTGGTGGGAATCCATCTTATCTTCGTTAGGATTTTGAAGAAACCGCCTCTACTGACAAATTCAAAGGTCTTAGTCTGGTCCAGTGGTTCCCAACCTTTTATTGTTTGTGGCCCCCCTTTTAAAACTCTCAACACACTCGTGGTCCCCTGCTCAGCAAAAGTTCAAGGTAGGTTAGAGCTGGTACACTATTTCCAGGCTACTTCCAGCTGGATAACGTCCCCCCGATAACGTCCCGACTACTTCCAGCCTACTTGTGGCCCCCCGGATAACGTCCCGTCTTTTGCCCCCGGTTACCCCCTTTTAGCCCCCGGTTGGGAACCACTGGTCTGGTCAATGAAGGCGATGAAGAGTGGTTGTTGTTGCTCTCTGCATTTCTGCAGTCGTCTTACGAAGAAGATCATGGCGATGGTAGATCTGCCTTTGCGAAAACCGCGCTGTGATTCAGGATATACCCTACCGGCCAGGACTTGAAGTCGCTTTAGTTCAACCCGTGCAAACAGTTTTCCAACGATACTCAAGAAAGAGATGCCACGGTATTTGCTGCAGTCGCCTTCATCGCCTTTGTTTTTGTATAGAGTTACTATGCTAGCGTTCCTCATATCTTGAAGTACCTCATCTTCTTTCCAGCATAGGCCACAAGATCTTATACAGGTCAGTGACGATTGTCTTTCTGCGGCACTTGAGAACTTTGGCGGGGATGCCGTCTCTTCCTGGTGCTTTTCCTGAAGCGAGGCAGTCTAGACTAGAGCTTGGTGCAGCTTTTCTATGGATGGCTCATAGTCAAGGTCTTTGAGTTCAGGCAGGCACTCGATGGCGTCTAAAGCATTTTCACAGCCAGACTTTCTCTGGAGTACAAATTCGAGAAATGCTCTGCTCATCTTTGCAGCTGTTTGTTGCGGTCCCGAATTATATGTTGCCTGAGGTGGATTTTATTGGTGCGATCTCCTTTGGTGCGGGGCCCAATGTTACCTTAATGCCATCGTACATCTCCTTGAGGTTACCTGTTGCGGCTGCGTGCTGTAAATAAATGGGGGTACTTTTATGAAAAACGACATAATAGCCTGTATAATTTTAAGTGAAGAACAACTGAAAGCTTTGGTAAGATGACTCTATTTTTACTTGCAAATCAGACAAAAGCATTGATGTTGTTGTTATTGACAAAACTGAATACATAGCAGAGATGCAAGCAGTGTTAAGAGGTGAAATTAAACTTAAACTAACAAACCATGTTAACAATTTGGATAACCTTAACGAATTCCAAGGTTTTTCAGCCCGATTAAAAAACGTGGTGCTTGTAGTGCTGAAGCTTATCAACGCATACGACCTACTGTACATCAGCAGCAACTCCTTCGCTTTATGATTTACCAAAGCTGGATAAAGTGGTGTTCTTATAAGACTAATTTTCAATTCAACCGGCAGTTACAATCACGAAACTGCTTGTTGGTTATTGGATGTACTTTCGCCGTTGCGTGAGCACAGTGCTACGGTAAAGGGTACTAATGAAGGGCTTAGAATTAAAAGTGACCAAATCACAAAATAACAGTTTTGAGTTAAAAGCATTTGAAGATTTTAAACGCATATTTAAATACTCCCCAGTTGGATTTTTTTGTATTCAAATGCTTTCTGCTATCGGTGATATTTATAAAAGTGTTGTGATTACCTTTAAATAAATGAAAAAGTTTTAATAAAAATGTAAATAAACAAACAAACTTTAAAACTTAGTCACTTTTATTCCAAACTGTGGACTTCGTCACTTTTAATTCAAAAGTGCGTTTTTAAGATACTTTTTGCATTGTCATTTAATTCAAAAGACATCATATATATACTTTATGCCAAATATTGCGAAGGGCTTATGAGTAAGATCAAGTGCCAGAAACAGGCCCGCAACCAGAGGGTGGTGACAGAAGGAGGGGGCGCGGGGATTCGCTCCCCTAAAAAAAGTCAGTTTTTAAAACGTGTGCAGCCTACCCAATTTCTTGCCCCCTTGTAAAAAAATTTGCCTCCTAAGCATTTTCTGCTGGCGGCGGACCTGACCGGAGAGCGTAAAAGGGAGAAAAATGCCCCCCCAATTAAATGTTATCAAAATGAGAAAATCTTGAAAATCTACAGAATATTTAACCTTTTTTCAACTAAACATTCATTTGAATCAAGCTCGTATGAAAGCAACCAAAGACCAGGGATAGGGAGGGGGAACAATCGGGCAAGGGGTCATGATCCCTAAATTAAATTTTATCAAAGCGTTTAGGACTCGGAGGTTAAAACATTGCTATCGGCGCAAAAGGTCTGTGATTCGTGCCTTGGGCCTCACAAAGTGCATCAAAAACTTCACAAAATGCATGGAGTTTTAAACAGACCTGGTATTATTTTAAGTTTTGGAATCGGACAGGGCTAATTTAGTGATAAAATCAGGTACGGTAAGGCTATTAATTCACCACACTAATATTGAGAAGGCTTACTGTATTATTATTGACTGTATTTCATAAATTCGCAGTCTCCTCCATTATTACTCAACTTTTGGTTTTTGCTGCAGAATATGATTTTCATTCTGACTAAAAGTACGGTAACAAATTATGCTGCATGGCTGAGGCTACAGTTGCCAGCAGACCTAGTCTTCTTCTTTCGACTTTTCCCAATTCGGGATCGCTACAGCGCAAAAATCTTCTCCATAAGACTGGTCAACTTTGTCTTCCTCCCTTGCTCCAACCATTTCCATGATTTCTCAGACCAAATCCGTCCATCTTCTCTTTGGCCTTCCTCTCTTTTACCAGGTATTGCCAAGTCTATGATTCTTTTTCCAACGTAACCTTCCTCTCTCCTCTTCACGAGTCCATACCAACCTAACCTTGTGCCCCGAAGTTTGTCTCTCAGCTTTGCAATTTTTGCCGTCCCTCTCACATATTCGTTCTTAATGTTTTTCTTCTTTGTAGCACCCAATGCCCATCTCACCATTTTTAACTTTGCCACTTTCATTTTTCCACCTGTTTTTCGGTCATCGCCACAGTTTTTATTCCATTAACCCTATTTTGGGCGGGGGGGGGGGCAAATTTGCTCCCCCTGTCGGTTTTTTCTAAATTCTTCTAAAACGGCTTAACTTTTCTACTTGGTATTCACTGACTTTGAGGTTTATTTATATCTACACCATCTCTGAAAATTTCAAGGTGATAGGGCAAGAGTAAGGGGTTCAAATCTCGACTTTGTCAAAGGTACCTAAGAAAAAAAAATCGAAGTCAGCGAATTAGGTACCACAAACATAAAAAAAATGTAAGCGCTATATGACAAATAAATAACGTAAAAGGTCGTTTCTCCCAACTACGTCAATAAGCATTGAATTAGGTCAATAAGCGTTTGATTTGGTCAAAAACTTGTTAGAAACTTAGAATGTCAATAAGAATTTAGATTAGGTCAAAAACTTATAGAATGGTCAGGCGCTAAAATATTTTAGACATGTCAAAGAATATCAGGCCAGCTAAGCATTATTTGGCAGTGCTAAAAACCGTTTCAGGAAATTACTCGTTCTAATCTAACTTATTTTGTTGTTCAAGTTGCCCAATACTGATATACATTTGCTTTTTAGTGGTAGTTCTAAAACTGAAAATGGCTTCCGCTTCAAAGCGGCGTAGGACTACTTTTCTTAGTGAAAACGAAATTCGAAGGTTACTGGATAACGATGATGTTGTTCGTTTTTTCTTTTTTGTTTTGTTTTGTTATTTTCGTTTTTATTTTCGTTTTTTCTTTTCTTTTTCGTTTTTTTCTTTCTTGAATACAAATCATGAAACAATTTGAAGTTACAGAAAACCTTGACTAGATCATGAATTTGCAATAAAAACAGCGTTGTTTAGAGAAAAGGTGCAGATTAAGCAGTACGATGACGTCACGATTTGATGACGTCATCATAAAAATTATGAAGCCGTTTTGAAGTTATGGAAAAACCTTGACTGGATCATAACTTTGCAATATAAACAGCGTTTTTTAAAAAAAAGGTAAAAAACAAGTAATATGATGACGTCATGGTCACGGTGATGACGTCACCAATTTTTTTTTACCAAATTTCAAAAATTTTGGTGAGGAGCTATCAGTGTGCAAAAAATCAAGTCTCTAGCTCTTTCCAGTAACGAGTTAGATAGGGGGGCAAATTTGCCCCCCCTCGCCCAAAATAGGTAGTACAAATACCCCGCCCAAGATAGGGTTAAGCATGGCCATTGGCCAGTCTAATAACACTTTGGTACATTTTACCTAAATTTTTGCTGACTACTTTCTGTCACACACAACTCCAGAAATCTTCTTCCAACCCATCCAACCTTCTTGGATCATTCTCCTTACTTCTTCGTCACGTCTTCCATCACTACTAATTGTTGAACCAAGATAATTGAAGTTTTTCACTCTCTTTATTACATATCCTTACAATTTCAATTCTTCTCAATAATGCAGCGAATACAAAAGCTACAAGCATGTCTAAATATCAAAACATTAAGCTGTTAAGCTAACCATATATTGCTCTAAATTCTGAAATTCAAATATAGAACTCCTGGCGCGGTATACCGCTCAACTTTTGTGCACTCAACGCAATGCGTTAACTTAATGAACAAACAAAGTTGACGCATTGCGTTAAGTACAACAAAAGTTGAGCAGTACACCGCCCCTGAACTTCCAAAAAGTTTAATCACGTTTTTGTCACGATCACTGGCTTTTACCAATGTTGTTTGCAACCTAGTACCGATAGCGAGGTTAGCCAACTGTTGTGCATCCTAAAAACTGACACTTTTACTGAAAACTGTTTATTATCTAATTATTGAACAATCAGGCTATCAAAACGCCTATGCAGTGCCCAACCACGATTTTGTCAAAATCCCCAGGTTTAGCAAAGAGCTAATCACGTTTCAGCAAATGATAGGGCGGCTTGGTTTGGACTTAGCTATTTTTTTATCAAAAGAGTTGGACTTGGACACTTTTCGAGCAAAAATCATGACAGTAGGATTATTGGCTTGAGCTGGAAAATGGACTTAGACACTTTTATCTCAAAAAAACATTTTCACGCATAGATTCAGTATGTCAAGCAAAAAGCATTGTGGGTATTATCTCAATTTTGGCAAAATGTGACTTAGTCACTTTTAATACTAAACCCTATCACGAAACTGCTTCTTGGTTATCGGATGTGCTTTCGCCGTTGCATGAGCACAGTGCTACGGTAAAGGGTACTTTCTCTTTTTTGGACCGAAAATTTAGAGTAAAAGTTAGCAATGAAGTTGTGGCAAGTCTTGATGTGAAAAGTTTATTCACTAATGTACCAGTAAATTTTACGATCGACATCACTCTCAACAGTATTTTCACCAGTGAAGTTAAAAAATTTCACCATGTTTGTACATGTTTGTATAAGGAATATTTAGTTTACAGTTATGAGGAATAACTAAGAAATTTCCACAATTTGAGTATCACTGTCTAACAAACAACCTAACTTGTACTCTGGTTGCTTATTGCATACTTGTGTGCTTCTTGTACTTTTTGTTTTATTTTGTTTCTGTTCATTTCTTTATTTTATTTTTTTGTGTTTTTTTTTACCTTTTTTGTTTTTATAGTACTAGTAATTAATGAAAAAAATGCTGAAATTTCAACAAGTTGTTTTAAAGAAGTGAGAAGGACAGTAGACTGGTAGACCGTATGGTCGTATCACTGTATTCTCGCTACGACTTGGCATGTGTATGGCAACTTTATCAAACTGGTAAAGGAGGCTGCGTACTTTATGTGTTCATATTCCTGTGTTTAACGTTTGCTGCGCATGCTAAGTTGTGGTGAAATTAAAAAGTAATATTTGATTTAATAGCTTATCGAAACTACTGTCGAAGAAGCTTTTTCAATGTACCAGCACAGGAACAGAATTTCAATTCAATGGGAAATTATACGAGCAAATAGATAAGGTTGCTATGAAAAGTCCCATCGCTCCTTTATTTGCTGACTTCTGCATGAACTGGGTTTTCAACCAAATTCTTTACAATACTGCAAAACTTAAAATAATTAATAGATATGTAGACGATATTTTTCGCATCTTTAAGGACTGCACAGAACTTGACTATTATTTTGATGCCATTTCGAACATATGCATAAATATAGCCAAAATCTTTTTCCAAGGAAGAAGTTAAAAATTGCCTAGCATACTTAGACGTTCTTATCACAAAAAATCATGAAAAATTAGACACAACGTATCGTGCTGTAGTACCGAACCTGGACGTCTAAATTATAGAAGTAGTTGCTGATTATGCTGCAATTTTGGGTGTGCTGCATTACAATCTGCACAAAATCTTTTGTCTTGTTTTGCGATCTATTGTACCATACAGTAGATTAACTGCAGTGGTTAAGTGTGTACGTTGAGTATTTCTAACCTACAGCAATTAGTGACCAGATATTCTCTAAGTTATATAATACGTCTTTTAAGTTACAACGAACGAGTATTTTCAGTTATGTATATTTTGTTGAGATGTAAGTTGAAATTTAAGTGAATAAAAATTACAGTTTTGGTGATACGACACAACGGTGTTTCGGAAAAGCATAAACACAGGCTTGTACACGAAATGGGCAAGCCTGTGCTCGCTAAAATACAAAAATTCTGGTTAATTGTTCGTTGTTGCGGTATTATAAAATTTGCAACTCGTGGAAACTACATAAAAAATTTCAAACCATTGCATAATTACTTCTGAAAAATGGCTATCCACCTCATTTCGTTAATTATCAAATTCGTGAATTCCTAAGTGAAAAATTCAGGGTTATAAAAAAGACCCCACCTCCAGTCAAAAAACTGGACACACTCGGCTCATATTTTTATACCTTCGCTTTATTGGAAGTCCATCCTTACACTTTGAAAAAGAACTTAAAACTTTCTTTCATCAGAAATTGGAAAACAAAATTAAATTAATATTCATCCATGCAACATTCTCTACTGGAAAATTCTTCAAAGGCAAGGACAATCAAACACTCCTTCGCAGAAGCAATGTCGTATACCAGTTAACATGTTCATGCAATAAAACGTATGTTGGTTGCACCAGCCATAGCCTTATCACGCCTTCACAAGAACATGACCACGGCAATAAAAGGTACAGCAACAATGATGCAACAAAACACCTCCTGGGAAATTCTTCTCATATCATTGACTTCCAAACCCCAGAAACACTAGCAATAGGACGTAAAACAAAAGATCTCTTACTTAAAGAAACCTTAGGCTACTCATACAAGAAAACAGCCCTTCCATCTACATCCATGAAACTTCAATTCCGTTATTATGTGTTTAACAATTAGTGCACATTTCAAATGTGATTGTGAAATGGCGAAGTTTATTATCATATGCTATTCGCAGTTTTTTGTTAATTTTCATTTTTACCTTTTTGTATCCAGTGCTATCGTTACTCCTTTTATGTTAATGATACCTTCTTGCCTGCAGTCATTTAATCCAGTGGTTGTTTTGAGGCCCATTTGATGCCCATTTTCAGTGTCAACCTTTCTTCTTTTGAGGCCCATTTTCAGTGTCAAAAAAATTCTCGGCCCACAAAACCTTTAACCCAAATTTAGAGTGTCATAATTAGGGACCGCTAAAGTCAAAAATTTTTCAGGACCTTGTTACATGATCAAATGTGTACTAACGTTCGTTTCAGGTGTTCAGGAGTCTGTTTTAGTAGATTTTATAAGTCAAAATATAGTCAAAATTTTGCATGAAGTCAAAATTTGTCAAAATTGTCTTTATCAAAAATTTCCTTACAAAAACGAACAAATTTATATTTTTTAAATATTTTTTTGAATTTTTGAGCTGCTATTAAATTTTTATGCGCAGTTTTATTTGATTTTATACCTTTGAAATAGTTGCAATATTTGCACTATCGTCACAATAATGCGTGCGGTGATTGAGCTGGAAATAGCACTTATTATGCATGAAACGTCATTGTTGATGCATAAATACATAATTGTTAGACAATTAATCTAATCCTATAAAAGCCTTGCGCTCTTTACACGTGGTCTTTTAAGTTGTAGCTTGCATAGCAAAGAATCCCAAAACGAGCCAAATCTGCTTTAGCGAAAGTTAGGCAAACTTGCCAGGAATATCCGGATGAGTTTTCGGCAACTCCTGCCGGCGACTTGCGATACAACCTTTGCGACGTGTTAGTCAAATGCGACAAAAAGTTTTTTGTGGAAAGCCACCGAAAAAGTAAGCAACACCAAGGAAAATGGGAGACAAAGAGCAAATCTCAAAGTAAGCAAACCTTTTTGCATTTCGATCAAGTAAACTTCAAGGAACAGGTTGTTTCTTCGTTCTTAGCTGCAGATATCCCACTTCATAAACTGTACCATCCTTCTTTAAAGTCTCTGTTTCCTAGAATGGGAAAAGTACTGCCTTCGGAGACTGCAGCCCGGGCATGTGTTGCTAAACTGGCATCCCAAAAAGATGAACAAATTCAAGAATTACTTCGCGACAAAAAAATTTTTTTGTTTGTGGATGAAGCAGAGGTTGCTAAACAAAAGTACATTAGTGTGCTTGTGGGCAGCTTAGATGCTCCAAATCAGACATTCCTCGTTAATTGCCATCCACTTGACAGCGGTCGCAATGTTAATAGCAGTATTATTCTGCACACTGTGGATGACATATTGCGACAACTTGAAATAAAACGCGAGAATTTTTCATTGTTCTTGACTGATGCTTCTCGGTACATGTCTTCGGCTGGAAAGACATTAAAGAAGTTATACCCTTCTTTGATGCATGTCACCTGCGTTGCGCGCTTACTACATAACTGCGCTATGCGTGTGCGTGCTCAATTTAAAAATATTGATGAAGTAATGGCAACGATCAAGGCAGCAACAATCAAAAACAAAGATTGCAAGAAAGATTTTCATGATGCTGGTCTGCCATCTCCTCCTGACCCTGTAATTACAAGATGGGCAACTTGGCTTAGAGCTGCCTTATATTATAATGAGAACCTTCCAGCTGTTCGTACCATTGTTAACAGTTGGACAAGTGCAGGCCTCTTAGTCAGCAGAGCAAAAGACGCTATCAATGTGGAAGGTTTGGTGTCGGACTTGGTTAAAATAAATCAATACCGGACTCTAGCAGCCAACGTAGAGTTCTTAGAAGGAAGTGCCTGCACAATAACCAAAGCATACGGACTGCTGAAGAATATGCAATTCGATGATGATCCTTGCGCAATTAAAGACTACATTAACAAAAGACTATCCAACTCTGATTTAGAAACAATAATAAACTGTACCAACTTGACAATTGACCCAACAAGCTACCCACCATTGCAAAAAGCCCAGCCAACCTCTGCTGCTGTTGAGAGGTCGTTTTCTATGCTCAATAAATTACTGAGAAAAGACAGAAATGTTGATGTAAAGAACGTAAAAAAATATATGACGCTGTATTACAACAAAACGTCCTTGTAATTATACTGCGCGGCTTTCGTTAAAAAAATCATAGACATACTGTTAGTGTACAGTACAGTTACGATAACAACGCAATTTTTGTATTACACACTAATTGATACCGGTACACACAATGGCTCGTTATCCTAGGTTTTAACGTCATGCGTCGCTTTGTTGCATTAGCTTCAACACTGAGTAATTGAGAAAACGTTCGAAGTAGGCTACCTTTTTTGTTAAAAACTTATGTAAATTGCAGATTATAAAACATATTTAATTAATAAAGTGCAACAAGACATAAATAATACGCGGAAGCAGTTAAGTCAAAATAAAGTCAAAATTTTACTAAAATAAAGTCAAAAATATATTTTTTTAGGTCAAAAAAAAAAAGGCCCTAAATATTATTAAATGGATCAAAATGTTATGCATGAAACCCCAATGCTCTGCATGAAACCAACAATTTTCTGATTGTTTTTTTTAATGTAGAAAAAGGTGTACGACAAGGAGATCCTGTACCTTCAACAATTTTTGGCTTATGTATTGAGTATTTGGCATTGATGCTACGTCAGAGTAAATTGTACAAAGGTTTTGTCAATGAAGAACATTGCATTAAAATTTCCTTATGTGCTGATGATACTGTAATTTAAATAAAATGGAAATCAGTTGCAATTAAAATACTTATTTGACATATTAGAAACTTTTGGCAGCAAATCTGGTTGCAAAGTCAATCTAAATAAATTCAGTGCATTTTACATTGGCTCTAGTAGAGGTTGTAAAATCCCACTCTCCTCTAAAAATGGATTAACATAGCCTTAAACTGTAATGAAATATTTGGGGGTTTACTTACTTACAAACAATTTTCACGAAATGTGCTATGTAAAGAAGCTTTTCTACAATAATTCATGAAGCGAAAGCAATTTTAACCATACGGTCATCAAGAGGTTTTAACATTATGAGGCAAAATTACAATATTCAAAGGGTTAATTATATCAAAACTTGTGCACAAGGCGTCTAATGTTCCCTTATTTTTACCCCATTCATTTATGAAAGATTTAAATCTGGTTAAGTTTCGCTTTATATGGGGTTCAAAATGGGAAAAAATCGGAAAATCATGATTATGCTGTGAAATAAAGCAAGGTGGACCCAAAATGATAGACATCAAGCAATACATATTAGCATTAAAATTTGAATGGGTAAATCATTTAATTGATGATAGTTACACTGCTAATTGGAAGTTAGTTGAAAATCTATGAGTCGGGGAAGATTACTTTTTCACTATTCTACGTTCTAATCTTAGAACCAATAATATTATAATGCGAAACTTGGCTTTAACACGTTTTACACGAAATGCTATAAGGGTATTAAAGCTAATTGTTGGTGTTATTCAAAATCCTCTTGCTAGTAGATTTTTGTGGTTTACCGTTAATAAATTAGTCAGCTATCCGAACAAACCATTGCTAAACCAGGAATTTTTTAATGCTGGATTATTTGATTATCACCAGCAGTTAAATTCAGAGAATGAAATGTATTCACATGATGAAATGGCCCCAAAATTTGAGCTAAATCCTAATAACTTTAGTTTCATCAAATATATTAAACTTGTCGCAGCTATACCGCCATCATGGCTGAACAAAAATACTGACCGCAACTACAACCATTTCCACAATCTCTCGTCGCTCAAACAAAAAATTAAAAATCACATTAGCATCTTGGGTAAATGAAATAGGACAGCATACAGCTTTCTAAAGAATAAATCAACAACACAACCATTTAAGTGACAACTAAAATGGATTTAGTGCTTAACAGTGAGGACATTAAGTGGTTGCAAATTTATGGAAGTAAGTAGTATTCAACAAACGAAACTAAGGTCTTTTCAAATTGGATTCAATTTAAGGTCTATTGTCACAAACAGTTACAGTACATGGATTTGAAATGATAGATAGCGATTGTTACGTTGTCAATTCAGATTTGTGTTGTTACTTTACTATGTTGTAGCGAATCGAACTGTAGTTCACCTATTTATGTTAAACGCGATCGTTTTGTTGTTCTGAAAAAAAAAAAAAGTTGGCATCATTTTGATTTTGTAAACAAGATTTAATTGCTAGAAATGACGCTTTATGTGATCGTGCCTTTATTAGATCGGAGGGCACCTCGGGTAACTCGTTCGGGGGCTCTGGCCATAAGTCTTCTGAAGACCAAAGAAAACGCGGTCCCTTTAACCAAGGATGCGAATCACTCAGCTGATTAGCAGATATGCCACGAGAAGCAAAATCGGCTGGATTGAGTTTGGTTGGTACGTATTTCCATTCCTCAATGCATGTGTGCTCATCAATTACAGCAACACGATTGGCCACAAATATAAGAAATCGTTTGATATCGTTATGTATAATCTGCAGCACTGAGGTTGAATCCGTCCAAAATGTTGTTTTGCAGTTGGATAAATCAAGTTCTCTTTTCACTAACTGACAGAGTCTAACAGAAAGCACGGCAGCAGTTAGTTCCAGTTTCGGAATGGACACTGCCTTCATAGGAGCTACTCGAGCCTTGCCCATGATGAAGACGCAATGAATTTGTCCTTCACTGTTCAAAAGTCTTAAATAACAACAACTGCCGTAACAATACAAAGAAGCATCTGAGAAAAGGTGCAGCTCTTGGCGAACGGCGTCGCCGAACTCCGGAGGTTTAAAACAACGTTGAATGCGAAGTTGGTTCAGGCTTGATAGCGTTAGCATCCATTTATTCCAACGATTCGCTTCTTCATCCTCCAAGGTTTGATCCCAATCACGACCCTTTCTGCAAAGTTCTTGCAAAAGAAGTTTAGGGAATAAGGTGACAGGTGCAACAAAACCAAGGAGATCGAAGAGACTCGAAACTGTAGCAAGCAGTCCTCGCCGAGTCAAAGGTTTGTTAGGCAGCGAAACGTTAAAAATAAATGCATCCTCCTCAAAGTTCCACTGCACACCCGATACTCTATGAGCTGGTGGCGTGTCTATATCTCGAGGTTGCAACTGCTTGGCCTTATCTGCCTTGGGAAGGGCTGCAAGTACTTCGTGATTGTTGGTGAACCATTTAGTAAGATGAAATCCACCCTTCTCTAGCATTTGAGTGAGGTCTTTCATCACTTCGATTGCTTCGGTAGCAGAACTAAAGGACATAAGGCAATCGTCAACGTAAAAGTTGTTTTTGACAATTTGCGATACAATTGGGAGATGCTGATTGCCAAAATCGACAACTACTCGTCGTAAGCAGTAAGATGCGCAGCTGGGAGAAGACGTTGCGCCAAAAAGATGCACCTGCATTTGATGGTCTACGGGGTCAAGATCTAAATTTCCCCCTGGCCACCATAAAAATCTTAATGCGTTGCGATGGCGAGGATCCACCTTTATCTGGTGGAACATTGCTTGAATGTCGCCGATCAAAGCAACTTGCTCCTTACGGAAGCGTGTTAGCACGCCTACTAGATTGCTGGTTAAGCAAGGTCCAGACATGAGCGAATCGTTTAAGCTTACGCGCTTGTATTTTGCGCCACAGTCAAAAACTACTCGCACCTTGTTAGGTTTGAGTGGGTACATGACAGGGTGATGCGGTAAGTACCAGACCAAATCTTCAACTTCCTTGCAATTGCGCATTTCAGCAGCATAGTTGTTAGTCAAATATTCTTGCATAGTACTCGAATATTTTTCTTGCAACTCACTATCCTTGGATAGCCGCCGTTTCAAGTTGAGCAGTCTACGAAGCACCATTTCTTTATTGTTTGGCAACTGCGTAATATCAGATCGCCATGGCAGGGGCAGCTGATACCGTCCTTGATTTACGGTAATTGAATTGTCAAGTAATTTTAGCATTGCTCTGTCTTCACGAGAATGAGGTTGGTCAAGAACTGAGCTTCCGTCACCAAAATCAGTGGACCAAAGTGTTCGCATCATCCGTTCAACTCCTTCATCTTTATGCTTCACAAAATTCACACAGCAGTTTGTAGAAACTGAGAGGGAAAGAGACGGCCCCAAAAGAGACCATCCTAGGGACGTCTTTACGGCAATAGGTAGTCCGCGACCGCCCTTTCGCACGTCCACAAAGCAAAATACTTCTGGCACATCTGCTCCAATTAGCAACGTAACAGACGCGCCGGGTATTTTCGGAAAAGTAATGCCAGTTAAGTGTGGCAAGGCACTCAAGACACCCTTTGCAGGGGTCGGATTAGGATTGACAGGAATATTTTCAGTCGAAAACACCTTGGGAAGGCATATTGAATGCGAGCCATTTAGAGACGAGACGCTCAAACTGAGCGTCACGCCGCGGCATTTTGCAGCAGGATTGCACAGTGTTTGAAGGGTCAAGTTTTCCTCTCACCCCGTTGCTCCAAGAGCTTGAACCAGTTTATTGTCACAAAAACTGTGCGTCGATCCTTGGTCCAGGAAGGCATCAGTCAGTACAGATTTGCCTTCACAATGAATCCGAACCGGAACAACGCAGAGATAAACTCCATCAGAGTTATTTGAATCGTGGCTGCAAGGGACTACACTGGTGTTACCGCTACAGCCCGTTTCAACTTCTTTGGTGAGTTGAGCCTCCTCAAAGATATCCCTTGCGACTTGCACTTGAGCATCCGCCTTAACAGGCCTTGGGTTGTGCAAGAGAGTGTGGTGATAGGTACCTTTGCAACCCGGCATTGAACAGGTATTGGTACGCTTGCACACATTGGTTTTGTGCTGACTGCTAAGACACTTATAGCACAATCGCTTGGATTTAACAAAGCTTGACTTATCCTTCACAGATATTTCCTTGAATTTAGGGCAATCATGCAGTCGATGGCCGCAGTCATTACAATACCAACACTGAGCTCGCGCTCGTGCATTAAAATTTGAATTAATCATAAAACTAGAACTAGACTTATGTTTATTTACCGCCTTTCTCGATCGTAACCGATTCTCGAACCCAGCGCTTTCGCATGTCAAAGGGTAACTTACTAACAAGCTTAGAAATAGCATCTAAAGAATTAACACTGCTTAATTCATTTAAATTTTGCAAGGTGATGAAGGTTTTTTCAAGCAGCTCGGAGAAAGACTTAAGAGACGTCGTAATCATTAGATTTGACTTGCGACGCATCTCTTAATTGCTGTTCACAAATATCAGCTATGATGCTAGGCCGCCCAAATTCATGCTTCAATTTCTCCTTGGCCAGCTGATAAGCCTGGTCATCGTGTTTCTCGCCAAAATATTCAATCATAGATTTCACATTGTCCTGGCAGTGTTGTAAAAGCAAACAAAAAAGCATTTTCTTGTTGTGAACGCGAGGTTCGACGTGAGTCTCAAAATTAGTAATAAATAACCTGAATTCAAGAGGATTACCATTAAATTTCTTAAACTCTGGCCTAGGCAAAAACAACTCGTCGTAAGACAAGTACGAAAATGGGGTGAAACCCGGTGGCGGTTGAACAGTAGGCCTGGTTGGGTAAGCCCTGCTTTCATGCGGTCAAAAAGAGCCGCAAGGCCCGCCTCCTGTAGTGGGCATAGCTTGCTGCGTAACATTTGCTCTAAAAGGCAAAGATGGCTCTACAGCAGATGATAAGGGTTGTGGTAGCTCGACACCAGAAAAGAAAGGACGAGTTTGAGAATAATCGTTAGCAGAACGGTAACATGCAGGAACTTGAGGGGTAATAGAGTGTGTTACATTACATTGCATTCAAAACCTATCATACGCAGAATCGACAGTATTGTACGAATGTAGACCTACACCATACAAATCAGGCACACAGGGAACGTTGACATTATTATTGAAATTATGTGAAACACTGCTAATTGCCGCCGCATTAACTCGTGTGTTATCAGCAACACTCTGTTGGGGAATCGAGATATTGTTTCTTACTTCACACACAGAAGTAACATTTACCTTGCTCGAAGTCGCATTTATGCTAATCGCAGTAGTAGAATGGGTGTTTGAGATCATTATTATGGGCAAGTACGCGCGACAAAATGTTCGGAAATTGCGATTGCTCGTTGACAATACAGTTCACACGCTTACCGACATTCGAATGAGTCGAACTTAAACTGTCCTGGCGCTCTAAGATTTCAGTTTTTGCAGCAGCGATTTCCATCTCACGTTCGGCGTTTCGAAGTTCGATTTGTTGTTGTTGCCTTAAACGATTGGCTTCTTCTTCGGCCTTTACGCGATCTATGGTTTGTTGCTGCTGTAGAAGAATGACCTCTTCTTCCGCCTTTACTGCAGCTTGTTTAGCTTTAATCTGGCCAACACGAAATTCGATTGTGGCGTCTCGCAGTTTAGCACTTGATCGTGAAGATCGCGAAGACCCTTTAGATTTAGTGGAAGCGGAAGACCTGACTTCGCACGTGGTTGTTGACTGAATACCTTCGAACGGGAGCTGCGGTTCGAAAGCTGATCGTCGCTGCTGGAATGACTTGTAGTATCTGTCAAACTCCTCTTTGTTACAAAAAATACTTTCCTTGACATCTGAGAAAGAGGGAACTTCAGGATTATTAACAGCCTCCATCAGTCTGTTGTACACATTCTCAATTTTTGAAACGAGTTGCTCTAAATGAAGCAAATCTGGTTGCCGCAAAGCTATCAGTTTTTCTGCAGCTAAGTAGCACCCGCTGAGCTCTTATTTTAACTTGCTGAACTCATCTATTGCTTCAGCGGATTCCATTGTTATTTGATTTGTCGTTGATATTGACGAGTTGTTTCAAAACTTGATTTGATTTAAAACTTTATGTTACGTCTCAATCGCGCCACCTGTCACCTTATTCCCTAAACTTCTTTTGCAAGAACTTTGCAGAAAGGGTCGTGATTGGGATCAAACCTTGGAGGATGAAGAAGCGAATCGTTGGAATAAATGGATGCTAACGCTATCAAGCCTGAACCAACTTCGCATTCAACGTTGTTTTAAACCTCCGGAGTTCGGCGACGCCGTTCGCCAAGAGCTGCACCTTTTCTCAGATGCTTCTTTGTATTGTTACGGCAGTTGTTGTTATTTAAGACTTTTGAACAGTGAAGGACAAATTCATTGCGTCTTCATCATGGGCAAGGCTCGAGTAGCTCCTATGAAGGCAGTGTCCATTCCGAAACTGGAACTAACTGCTGCCGTGCTTTCTGTTAGACTCTGTCAGTTAGTGAAAAGAGAACTTGATTTATCCAACTGCAAAACAACATTTTGGACGGATTCAACCTCAGTGCTACAGATTATACATAACGATATCAAACGATTTCTTATATTTGTGGCCAATCGTGTTGCTGTAATTGATGAGCACACATGCATTGAGGAATGGAAATACGTACCAACCAAACTCAATCCAGCCGATTTTGCTTCTCGTGGCATGTCTGCTAATCAGCTGAGTGATTCGCATCCTTGGTTAAAGGGACCGCGTTTTCTTTGGTCTTCAGAAGACTTATGGCCAGAGCCCCCGAACGAGTTACCCGAGGTGCCCTCCGATCTAATAAAGGCACGGTCACATAAGGCGTCATTTCTAGCAATTAAATCTTGTTTACAAAATCAAAATGATGCCAACTTTTTTGACAGGTTAATTAACCGATCTTCTCTCATAAAGGTCAAGCGACTCACTGCTTGGCTGATCAGGACCAAGCAATTCTTGCATAACAAGGCAAAAAATAAAGATGCCAAGTTCAACTCTGAGCCTTTATCTTCCAATGAGTTGAAACTGGCTGAACTTGAAATCGTGAAATATGTTCAGCGGCAGCATTTTTCTTGCTTGTTTTCGGCAAGATCATTCGAATTGCTAAAACAAAAAACTCTTCCCCGTTTTGTACAAAGGCTTCACCCCATCGAAGTTAATGGAGTCATTCGTGTGGGAGGAAGATTGGCAGAAGCAGATGTCGAATTTAACCTGAAGCATCCAATACTATTGCCTTCCAGTTGTCACTTTAGTGAACTGGTGATTAGGCAATATCACAATGAAGTGGGACATGCAGGTACTAGCCATACCTGGTCAGCTATACGGCAGCGCTATTGGATTCTCAAAGAGGGTGTTGCCGTTAGAATCTCAATTGGCAAATGCCTGAAGTGTAAAAAACGCAACGCACCTGTAGGAAGCAGCTCATGGCTGACTTGCCTTCTGCTCGACTTCAGATCGACCAACCACCCTTTAGTCATGTAGGCATCGATTATTTTGGGCCTTATCAAGTGAAGCAAGGTCGGTCTTTGGTCAAACGCTATGGATGCGTATTCACGTGCATAACAGTCAGAGCCATTCATATCGAAATTTCTAACTCTGACTACCGATTCGTTTTTATGTGCACTCCGCAGGTTCATTTCTAGACGTGGCAGGCCAATTCACATTTACAGTGATCGTGGTACGAACTTCATTGGCGCTGCTAAAGTTTTATGAGCCTGTTTACAAGTTATCGACCAAGAGCAAGTCAAGCGCTTTCTCAGTGAAAAGGAAATTGCTTGGTCGTTTAACCCTCCTACTGCTAGCCACATGGGTGGGGCATGGGAGCGTATGATTCGCTCCATTCGCCGAACTCTAGATGCTCTTATGACCACCCAAACACTGACTGATGAATCGTTGGCCACCCTGATGGCCGAGGTTGAGGACATCATTAATTCGAGACCCTTGGTTCCAGTTACCATGGATGCTCGGGATGATGAGCTGCTCACACCAAACCATCTGTTGTTACTCCGTGGCAATCCTAACCTTCCTCCTGGGTTGTTTGAAAGGAGAGACTGTTATGGACAGAGACGTTGGGCTTAGGTACAGTATTTGTCGCAGCTTTTTTGGTCGCGATGGGTACGTGAATTTTTACCAAATTTAGCTCTCCGTCATAAGTGGTTTAAACCTCAACGCAATGTACAGGCTAACGACATTGTGTTGTTAGTAGAGGACATGCAGCATCGGTCAAAATGGCTCACTGGAAGAATCACGGCTACTCATTCTGATAATACACTTGTTTTGTGATTGTAAATTGTCAATAAGTTTTTGTGTGATGTGTTAGACTGGCTTTTGCAGAAAAATTTTTGTCACCTCATTTTAGCAAATTGACATAGATTGTTTGCAGCTGAAGAAAATACTCTGACATACTAGATTTTTAATTCATAGATGTCAATATTCCCAAAGTAAACCTTTTGCAGTACAACATTTTCACCTTGTTAGCTCCGTCAGAAGATTAGAATACTTCATATCAAAAAAGAAACATGAATAAAAAAAAAATGACAAAAAGCAATATTAAGAGTAAGCTAGCACATTTATATCCACTTATTGTAAATATGCCCATTTTTTACAATGTGCATCTGTTTTTTTAATCTTGATAAAAAAAAAACTAAAAAATGAGCGCCACATTCGCTGTGCAACAGTGATAAAAGTCACCGTTAAAACATGCAATTCAAGACATTTAAAGCAAAAAACGAATTCATGTGCTTTTAAATTAAAAGGAATGAACTACAACTTCAAGTTTTTAGAGAGTTTTTGCCTACGCAATTACTGATTGCCTTGAGATTCCCTCCAGGGCTGTTGAGAGCCAAGCCCGGGCCCGGTACCAAAATTAAATCCGGGCCCCCCGCAAAGAGACAAAACGAATGGTTCGCCAAAATCATAATTAATAAAAGGGATGATTTGCCAGAAGAGGTGCTTTCTTCTATCGAAATCGATTAACAACCAAAATTAAAATAGCCAATAAAACTCTTTATCAGGTGGTGCTTTACTGTTTAGCTATCCTAGTTGAAATATAGGCCTACATTTAGCTGCTGGTGACTCTCAGCACAGCAAATTTTTACACCTTTAGTGACCACTGCTGATCTGCAAAAACATCAGACTATAACCAGAAGCGTAGTGCAACCAAAAAATTTGAAAGGGCCCGAGTAGCAACTTAAACAGATATACTGATCGTAAGCTTTGTAAAAGCCGTATTTAGCATTGAGCAACATCACGAAAAAAGAGAAGCTAGGAAAAGATACGAAAATGCGTCGTGATACCCCAAACTTTTGGATAAGAAATCAAAATTTATTTTGATGCCCCCACCCGCTTTTTAATTATAGATATTATGCGCAATCAGTGGGACCCCCATGACTTAACAAGGGAGGCACAGCTTGGGTTTTGGGGGCGAAGCCCCCAGCCACCAACGAATTTTTACGGTTTTGACATAAAATACTCGTTTTAAAAGGCTGTAACCATTATTAGTTTGGCGCATTTGATGGGATGACGTGTAGGTGTCTTCTTCAACAACGCATGCAAAATGTTTTCTAATCAAGAAACTAACTTTAATCCTAAGTCAAAGCGATTGATTGAAGCAAAGATTAATAAACAAAAAAATCGAATTTGTAGTACTGTATTAGAAGGGGGGTAGGATGAAAACGAAATCTTTAAATTTTTCATTTTTTTTTCATTTGTTTAAATTATAAAGAAAAACAAATTTTAAAAAATTTGTGGGCCCGCCCCCTCCCTACGGGCCCCAATGGCACAACGCCTCTGACAATAACTGATCAAATCATAGCGGCACCGGTAGTAGGTCAATTATTCCAATTAAGAGTAAAGGAGCGTTTTGCATGATTTGATAAAATTTATTGTCTATCCGTGGCCTTTTTTTTGAGCCCCATTCTGGTATTGATATGACCAGTAGCGAACGCAGGGAAGCTCCTATGCGCGCCCCCCTCAGGCCTTCTTCGATGCATATTAAAACAAGTTAAGAGGTGTGGTTAATTGTTATGTTAAGATAGCAATAACACATCTAAAAACAATAGCAGCGATAAGTAATTAAGTATACCACACCGCCTTGTGGAGTCGGAACACATTTAAGACTTTTTTTGGTTAGTAAGCTACTTTAGTTGTGGCACTGACTGGTGGGAAGGGGTAGTACCCTTATAGCTGTGAGTGAGTGGTATTACCTGTAGGTGGTGGCGAGGGCTGACTTTGTCTGGCTTCAACCAGTCAAGAATTGCTCTTTCAAACTTTTTACGAAATTTTTTATCCGCGGCATTATTAAAAATTTCGGGCCCCTAATAAATTCCGGGCCCGGTACCAAAGGTACCCCCTGGACCCCTCTCTCAACGGCCCTGATTTCCTCACCTGTTATCACTAAGTTAAATTATGGTAGGCCTATATTCCTTTTAAAAAGACTTACTGCGGAGTTTATTCACCCCCTGAACAAAAGGTTTCAGTGGACTGATTTTGAGAAACGCCAATTGTTCTTCTTGTTAAATGCTCCTACCAATCAGATCGCTCAAAACGAAATGGAAATGTATGTGCAACCGTTTCCAAATGTACCGGCCAGCGGCAGCTATATCCGTTATCGCAGTGGTAAGCAAACAGTTTCTCCCGAGCCGCATGCTGCTGACCAACATGCTTTTTGTTGCAGCTCTTCTAGTCAAATCGTGTATTCTGCACTCCAACAAAAATGTAAAGACCTTCAAGAGTCCTGTGCGAGCATTTTTTTTTTATTTAGGTCATCATTTTGTTTATGACGTAGCACTAGACATACGTAGATATACCAAAGTGTTAGTTAGCCGTAAGTCAACGCAATTTCACTGCTATTTACCCCAGTCTCAAAATTTAGCAATGCACTGCCAAAACGATAACGATGGCATTTCATGCTTGCAAGAAACGAAAATGAGAAGGTGAAAAGAGAAGTTGCGATCCTGAGTTGGAAAAAAGTTTCTGCGTGGGCCTACTTTATGTCGAATTCGCTGTGAACTATAGGCTACTGAGCCAAAAACAAATGTAACAACGTGAAACGTCACCATGACGCTAATCTGTGAGAATTAACGAATGAATACCTGGGAGAATTAATTCGAATACTTTAACAACATATCGTCCTATATTTCAGAGATTGGCAAATCAAGGAAAAGACTTATATTGATAAGTATTGTGCGTGTTACAACTCCCGCTCTGCTATTTTGCGATAAACTTGCGTTGCTTATTGGTTGTGTATTAAAATCATTTTGAAACTCTCAGTTACTTGTGTTTTGTGCGAGTGGCTCGCCCATTGAATACACTTGTCAGCCCCTGTTACATGTAATTATTATAGGGTCATGGTTAACCAGAAGTGGAGGACTAAGCTTTCTGTTAAGAGTGATGCACACACAGTGTCTGAAAACGCTTGATTCATTTTGCAGCTACGTATAACTTAAAAGCAGTTGCTGTGTATGCAGTCAGGTACTAACCACATATTTGTATGTTTAGAAAGTCACAGATAGCATTTTCTCCTTACATATTCCGACCCCAACAATTCAAGGAAGTGGTTTTAATACGAGCAACATTAAGCTAAAAAGAGCTTTGAAAGATGCAACTAATCAGGTGATTAACTTGAATGTATGTTTCTTGAAAACAAATTTCAAAAAGTTGGAGCAAATGTACTTGTTGTAATCATGTTTACACGTGAGAGTTTCATTCGGCTGTTCATTGAATTACTTTCATCAGTGCTTGATTAGCAGCATGGACCTCAGGTGATATTTATCTACGGTACTCCTTTTTTCTCTTCTATTCCGTTAAATGCAGCAGCAAATATTGAAAGCAAAGCTGACCGTAACGCGAATGGAGTCAACAAATGTACAGAGCCAAGCCATTGGACATGAAAACGGTGATCAAAACAAAGAAGATGGTGAGCAAGGACCGCACAATTACTAGACATCGAAAAATCTTTCTCTCGCCAGAGTTGTAAATTGAGCCGGGCGATTGGGGTCAGGCTCACGTTCAAGGAAAATTAGGCTTAAATCTGATCAATGCTACCAGTGGCGTTGGAAATACTTTTAAGTAGGGGGGCCCTGAAATTTGTGTTACCATACTAACGTCTGGGAACCGAAGCCCCCCAGACCCCCACCTTGTTGTCGCAACATACATGATGCGTATCATGCGCTTTACTTCAGTAAAAGTCACTTGGAGACTGCTTGATGAACTCAAGCTTTCCTCTAGCTAGCATAGACACAGTAGCCATATCGGCGTTTGTAAACGTGTTAACCTCCTTTAAATGAACTTATTATCCGTTCACAAGCTCCTAGGCAGCGTTCGCACATAGTGGTTTTCACCACCAGGAACGAAAACTTTGGCGAGTGTGAACGATTTATCGCGTCGTGAAACCAGGTTTCGCGATTAGGTTTTCGCAACTAGGTTTAGCAGTTTTCACAACTAGGTTTCGCAATCAGATCGTGAGTGTGAACGCAACTAGTTGCAAAAGCTGGTGTGAACGCTGATGGTTTTGCGTTAGGTTTTTATACATGAGACATCTTTAGTGACCACTGCTGATGGTGTGCAAAAAAGTAATTGTAATTATAGCGCTGATGGTATTTTGTCAGGTCTTTGTATATAAGTGCTAGATTCTATTTGTACCAACTACCAAATAGGCTTTAACAAAATAGTAGATAATTTTTAAGTTTCAGGTTTATAACAATAGCTTATAGTGTACTGTAGACTAGCTTCAATAAAACAAGTTTCATTAGGATGTGATGGAACATTTTGTTACCGCAAATATGTCTGAATGTGGCAGTGGAAGCAACGCTTTTGCTAAATGGAGGTGAAAAAGGTGAGAAATCTAGGTTACTACACTAGGTTACTGATATTGAAAAGGGTTGATGTCTAGAATCTACTGTTTGTTTTATTATGCTCTGACGTGACACTTTGATTTGTCCTGCACCCACTAGCGTATTTAGGGGGGGGATAAAGGGCGATGGCCCCCCCCCAAAAACAACCTTACAAAAAAATAAAACAAAAATTAAAAATTAAAAAACAAAAAAATAAAAAATTGGAGTTATGCACGACCGTTTTGGTAAAATTTCGACGGGTGGTTTTCGCTATAGAAATAATGTGATAATCATATAAGTGCTGTATTGTGAGCTCACAAAAACCACGTTGCTCAATTCTGGAATGTCTTTTATTGCGTCACAATTTTGTGTACTACCTTGCGACAAACCCAATCACGAACTCTTGCACAGTGTTCAATAGTTACTGTTTAGTGTTCAGTGTTCAGTGTTCATAGAAGTTTGACTTAATTTCGAACTTCCGAGATGGTCAGGTGCAAATAAATTGAGAACAGCAGGTACTGCCCTTGATCGTGAAATGTTGTGAGTTTTTATATTTAATAAACAAATGGTAAAATTTTTAATTAGCATGGTTAACGACTTTCGCCTTACATACGAGTACGACGGTAATACCGAAACTTAGAAGAAGGATTAGCATAGAGGGCAATGGCGGCTCGTGAGTTTGAAACTAGGGGGTGCTGCCAATTTTCAGAAGGGGCACGTGGTCTTGCTCTTGCGGCTGTTTATGATAACGTGGTGGCCTGGCTGAGAGACAAGACGTGCTCTAGGATGTACTGTTGTAGTTCGGTCTGGGCCGTCTGGCAGTTTTAAATCCAATCAAATCTGCTCCAAACGAAGCAACTGAGAGCCTACAGGTTTAGTTTATAATTAAGATCACGGATGTATTGTTCTGCAAGATCGATTGTCAGTTTACACATAATTTATTATATTGTATTATCTTAGTAGAAGAAAAAAACTTATTACCTCTGCACCTGCATCAAGAGTGTATTCAAAACAAAATAGAAACGTTAAAAAAGTTATGTGAAAATATTTAGGTTAAACTCCAGCCAGTTTTGTAATGGCATGATGCTACAATTGTTTAAGTCGTGCGTCACAAAAAATGTCGAAACGCTTAAACCCAAACAGTATTGGCTTTTTTTTCAACAAAGTCAGTCGAAATGAACCAGACATAATCACTGCTTTGCCCCCAAATTCGCCGACTTCGACTGATGAAAACACATCTTCATCACCAACAAATATAATGATAACTCTTTTGACAGCGTCGTCAAGTTCAACCAACCTCAATCCGAGTTGCTCTACTAATCAAGAGCTTCCTATGGCAGAAAGAGCAGCAATTTCGGAGTTACCTACAATAACTTCATTTCAAGACATAGGATTAGCTGTGGATACCCCGAATCTAACGCGCCAGCAACGGTACCAATTTTTAAAGACAAAATGGAAAGCTCCGGAAGGATTCTCTTGGCCGTTTACAGAAAGAATGGATAAGGGAAAGCTACGCAAAAAGTATTTGGGCTCACAACATTTCGAAGGTCGTTTTGATACATTTTCATACTCCGAATCAAAGCAAGGAATTTTCTGTAAAACTTGTGTTTTATTTAATACCTTAGAGTCAGTTCGGGGGTCAAAAATTAATCGTCTGGTGAAAAAGCCCCTAAAGAAATATGCCCATTTAACAGGTAAAGATGGCTATTTAACTCAACATCTCAAAAATAAATTTCATGAATATTCGGTTCAAGCAGCTACAGATTTTCTCAAGACAATTGAGTCAGGCTCTGATATTTCCTCCCTACTAAACCAAAAAGCTGCACGACAACGTATAAACAATAGGAATTGCCTGAAGTGAATTCTGCAAGCGATTGAATTTCATGGACGCCTAGGATTAGCCTTGAGAGGCCATCGTGATTCTGGAGAACTTCTCATCGAAGAGAGTCTTTTAGGAAACCTGAATTACGAACAAGGAAATTTTAGAGCTCTTCTACAGCTAATGATCAACTCTGGAGATAAAACTTTACACGATCACCTAAAAAATTCTCCTAGAAATGGCCAGTACATTACTTCATTGACTCAAAATCATTTGATTGATGCGATCAACACACACATGCTGACTCAAATTGGAGAGGAGGTAAGACTAGCAAGATATTTTAGTCTTCTTGCGGATGAGACCACAGATTCATCACACAAAGAGCAGCTTTGCATCTGCTTAAGATATTTGTACAAAGACAAACTTGTTGAGAGATTTCTTTGTTTTGCTGAGGCAGAGGATCTTACAGGCTCTGGCTTAGCAAAGCAACTGTTAAAAACTTTGCAGGAGTTTGGAATTGACAAAAATAATATGGTTGGACAAGGTTACGATGGGGCATCTGCAATGTCAGGCATCAGAAACGGCGTGCAAAAACACATTAGGGAAGTGTGTCCTTGTGCAGTATACATTCATTGCGCATCACATTGCTTAAACCTGTGCTTGATGAAAGCCTGCCAAGTTCCTCAAGTTAAAGCAAGTGTCACATTGATGAACGATATTACAGTGTTTTTTAGCGATTCTCCTAAGCGGTTGCTAATCCTACAACAGGCAATCTCAGAATGCTGCCCTGAATCTTCTCGTTCACGATTGAAGAGTCATTGTTCCACGAGATGGGTGGAAAAGCAAGATGCTGTTTTTGTGTTTCGAGAGATTTTTCCTGCGATTTGTCAAGCGCTCGAAAACATTGAATCTTCTGTGGTAATAGCGCAGGAAAAGCTACGATCACCCTTCGTGCAATGGATGGAGCATTTTTGCTGACCGTGGAAATGTTACACGTCGTTTTGGAAGTAAGAGCCAAATTGAGTGAAAATAGTTTTTGTACACTTTTACAACCGGCAAAAATAGCGTAGTGATTGACGACATCGGTACGGGAGGTTTCCGGTTCGATTCCCCTGCCGGTCAAATAGGTTGCAGTGTTTCCAACATGCGCCACCGCTGTGACATATTTTTACGAAACTTTCTTTCTGTGTTGCCCGTGCGCAAAGTCGCGGAGATGGGTTTTTGTCAAGTGCTAACTTATTTTACGCTTCGGCGTATCCTCGCGACTGCAATGTAGATTTGTGTTAGATATTGAATTATTACTGAGTTTCAAAATTACATAAAAAGTTCATTCACATTTTTTACTTTGCATTTACATTTTTCTCTTAACATATAAGTACTACAAGAGCATTTACGCAGTCTTAGACACAATAAATGCAATAGAGATAATTCTTAATATTCAATTTTTTTACTTAGGTTACCAAGCCTCTTTCTCAGCTCTTGCAGGGTCCATCACATACATTAGATTCTGCGATGGTGAATGTCGAAACTTGTGTTACTGTCTTGAAAGAGCTGCGAAATGACGATGAACTTTTTCATTCGCTGTTTACTAACGTGTCTTCAACGCTGGGTGAAGAAATTCAAATGCCTCGAAGAGCATCTACGCAGAAAAACCGATCCAATATTCCAGCTGAGACGGCAGAAATTTATTTCAAAAGATCAGTTTTTTTACCTCTTCTTGACAGCTGTATTGCGCAGATGAAGGAAAGATTCAACAAGCACTGCTTATTGTCTACTAAAATTTGTAATTTCTTACCGTCTTCAATTAGTGAAAACCGGGACTACCCCATTAACGAGATCGTTGAAATGTACCAGGAACAGTTGGATGTGGAAAACAGCAGTTACGTAACAGCCACTATTGAGTTTCAACGATAAAAAGCATGTTGGCTTGCAGTGGCAAAGGAAAAAAGACCTTGTACTGCCCTTCATGCGTGCAAAGCTGCTGGGGAACTCGGTACTTATCCTATTATACACAAGCTCCTTCGAATTTTTTTAACGCTACCTGTAACTACGGCATCCAATGAGCGATGTTTTAGCTCATTGAAATATTTGAAAAACTACTTGCGCTCAAGTATGACGGAACGGCGTTTAGGCGGTCTAGCGCAGTTGTACCTCAACAAAGACATTTTACTCAACTATGACACGATTATTGACGAATTTGCGAAAGTTCATCGTCGCATAAAGCTGTAGGCCTAATTTCATTAATCATTATCCACCATTTATATCTTAGGCCTAATGATTGATTTTTCATGTTTATGTACTTGTCACGAGAAAGCGACGAAAGCAGTACGCACAGGACAAGTCCAGATTTTACGTTTAAAGTGTTGCCATTTGTTTCCAAGTTGTTTGGTTGAATTTTGCTTCTTGATGCAGCGGTAATTCATATTTAGGCCACTAAAGTGTTTTCGTCTCTTCTATACTGCCTGCACTCAATGCAAAAACGGTACGTTCTTTTTCCATTAAAAGTGTGCTAAAAATCGGTATTTTTGAATGAAAAGCGTGAAAATCCTTTGGCGGCTGGGGGCTCCGCCCCCAGACCCCCTTGCCTCCGGCGGCTGGGGGCTTCGCCCCCCAGTAGGGGCCTCTCTTGGCGAGTTTCTGCGTACGCCACTGCATCAAGTTGCTTACGATAGTCAACAGACAAATGGTTATAACTACCAGAACATGTCTTTCACGTTCAAAAATAATCTGTACTGAAACTAAAAACTCAGTTTGTGATTCGCTATTCTGCAACTTTTTAACTGGTCAAAAGTTGGCCCCCCCCTTTTGTAAATTCTAAATACGCCACTGCCTGCCCACATTATTCTATGCTGTAATGCCATTGCATTTGTTTTTGAATGCGCTACATCTTTTCAGTGTTGTACAGTTACTTTTCGTTTTCAGTTTTGGAGTGTTGTATTCAATTTATGGTATGGTTTTCGTTTCACAGAGTTAGTTGTTTAAACGCATTTGCACAAATCGGTATTATTGTCTCAACCGCTTTTATTTTTACTGATTTTTTTGCGTTGATTTGATGTTAATAGATTTCTTGCATGTAGCCTTTCGTTACCTTTTGATATACAAAAACCAAAACTACCCTTTGTAGAGCATTCAAACCTAGCACCTCCTTCGAATTTTAACAACTTCTTTGCACGATCCTCAACGCCTAATATAAGCTGTGCAAACAACGGTATCACCAAAAATTGTCGGTACTCAAAACAATATATTATTTTGAAAAAACACAAGCCAAGTTCAGCAAACTATAAAGAAAGGAATTGTTTGATTAGATTTGTCGCTCGTATTCCAGCCTCAATGTTCGATTCGTCTTCGTCAAGTTCGACATCCAGTTGACCATTGGTCGCAGCTGGTCCTTCATTGGTCTGGATATCTTCCACAAAAACCTCATCTCGACATTCACATACGTAGTGCAGTGATACAAACGCATCAGTTATGCTAACGGCATTTTCTACGCCAGCGTCACTTCGTTTTAGTAAGCATTCAATACGCAGCGATGTTTAAGTTCTTGCAAAAGCTTGCTCCACCATCTGACGGGCCGAACTCAGTTTCTGCAATAAAATTGTACGAGTAGTAACTAGACCCATTAAAAATCTCGAATGGTAAACATGAATTAAAAAATCATCATAACGTTCGTGGTCATAACAACACTACGGGAACTAGTTAGCAAGGACTCTCTCAAGAGTCAGTTTAACCATTTTCGCAGCCGGTGAGATGACAACCTCACTAATCTGAATACAAGGCTGTACTAACTATGCTGTTACCTGGAACCATGCAAGCAAAAATGCCCGATGATCCGGTTAGAGCAGGGGTTCTTAACTTCTTTTTGTCTCGTTTACCCTTTGCCAAATGAAAGAAGTACGATTTACCACCAGTGCAACACTATCACTTTCTAAATACTGAAAACTGAAGTTTACTTTAGTTTATAATTCAGTAAATTTACCCCTCGGTGGGTAAGATTTATCCCAGGGGACAAATTTACCCCCGATTAAAAATCTTTGCATCAGAGCATATACACTTAAACCATCAAACCCTTGCACTACACGCTTAAAAGCATACCAGGGACGGCATGCTATGCTCTTCGTACGAACAAAAAGTTTCGCATTTTTTTCTCCGTTCGTTATCGTCATTTTTCTTCGTGAAAATCTCGGAAATATGCGAACAAACGCGAAGACGAATGCGAATACGAACATTCGTAGTTGATATGCCATGGATTGTTCGTGTTTGCCAATCGCATACTTGGAACCACGCCGAAAGAAGCTGTTGTTCTGTGATGTAATAATTATATACAGCGGTATGATAATCCGTATTCTCACAAAATTCGTCATTGAGATGTAAAATTTAGCATTAATACAATCCATGGCTGCGAACTCGATCAAATTTTATTCGAGTTCAAGTTCGATTTCAACCTATTTTAGCAAGTCCGAGTTCAAGTTCGGGTTCTCTAATTTAAAATTATTATTTGCGAGTTCAAGTTCGACAAAAATAAGCTTTTTCGAGTTCAAGTTCGAGTTCAGGCAGATGAATATCCGAAATCGAGACAACTTTTTCACTGCCGGTGCTCATGCAATTAAAAAGATAAAAATATTTCGCTCGTGCAGTAGGTTCAAGACAATACCTCAACTGTTTAGTACCATCGAAATTGTCAGTGCTGTGGTTACAATTGAACAACAAACTATATTTCGTAGTGATCTTTTAATTTTTTTTCAACAATTTAAATATCTTTTTAATGAACTCGAACAGTTTTATTCGAGTTCAAGTTCGAGTTCACAAAAAATATTTTTTGAGTTCAAGTTCGAGTTCGGCAAAATGATCGAGTTCTTTGAGTTCGAGTTCAAGTTCGAGTTCTTAGCCCTGGTATAATCCCTAAGGTTAATGAGGTGGTACAGACAATATTATTGCAAGAAAAATGGCGTCCCGTAAAGAACTGGGCAGACGATGGGATGAGAATGAGGATGGGATGAGGAGATGTGAAAATGTTAGTAAAATCAGAGGAGGAAAGTTACAACTTTTTAACCGGTGTTTCATCAAACGTCAAAACGAAGTAAAATGACTGATGCCTAATGGAAACCAATCGCATTAACTCTTAATAGCTTAATATGGCACGGACCACCATTTCCTGTGGACAAAATTAAGAAAAAATGGTTCGATATGAAAAGTAAATCAAAACGTGATGTCGCTGCGTATGAAGTCGCAGCGGAGCAGGGCAAAATCTATTAGTTCAACCCAGAGTTTTGCTGCAACTCTGAAAACTGCACCTGCCAAGAGTTTTTGAACATAAAAGTGTTTTGTCTTCAAGGCTCAAATCGGTTGATCCGCGTCCAACTGTCAGCATTTCACTCCAAACTAATCTGCATACTTTTCCAGTCGTTTTATGCTTCATCCTAAATTCTTATATTAATTCGGTGTTTCTCATATCCCTTACATTACAGCTTTCTATGCTGCGTCGATCAGGATATTTTCTCGAATTATGATAAAGGTTATTTTTTGAAAGCATAAGTCTTGCAACCATGCTGACGGTTTATCTGCCGAAAGTGATTTTGTTGCAATGCACGCTGCTTACATTATAGTTTTAATTCATTAAAAATTTTGGTCAAAAGCTAGGCCTACGAGTGGTCTGAAGCACTCGTGAGTTTTTTCGAAATTTGTTGCAAAACTGACGAATATTTTTGACGAACACGAACGTTCGATCGAACATTATCCAACTTTGTTCGTGCGAAGAAAGCATAGCATACCAAATAACGCGAAGATTTTTTTCTCAAATTTTTGACGAAGATTTTTGTTCGTGCGAAGAGCATAGCATGCCTCCCCAGGTCTACCTTGTTAAAAAGTATTTCACTAGTAGTTAAAAAGCATTTTTTAAATAAAAAAAATAAAAAGTTTTTAATAAAATTTTTTAAATAAAATAGAAAGTTGTTAAAAAGTATTTCACCGTTGTTTAATGTAAGATTTTATTAACCATGGTCGCAGTGGATACGCGCTGTCACCTATCATGTAATAGGGAAAAGTCGTATTCAGGCTCCCAGGAATCTGTAGAAAAAGCACAATAATGATGTCCACTTGGGACGAAATATATTTCTTAATAAACTGAATAATGAAAACATGGATCGTGGTAATTTTGGTAATAATGAGTGCATTCTCTACAATGACGAAAAAATTGGAATAATTAAAAATTAATCGTCACCAAACTTTTGTATTCAAAAATTGGAAGTTGATTTTGACAATGACTACTAGAGTAGATAAATTAACTCCGTTGTTTGGCGTATCAAGGATCAAATCAAACTTTATATGAAACGATTATATTCGGGTTCACTTTTAAAACAACTTAAGCAACCGACTCTGATGGCATAGTGGTAAGAGACATCGCTATCGGTGCGGGAAGTCTGGGGTTCGATCCTCAAGCCGGGCAAATTGATCACAGCGTCGGCAATGACTCGCCACTGTTGCGATGATTTTTGGAGTTTAAAGCTATGTTGTCCAGGCGCTAAGCCGCGAAGATGGACCACGCCACTCGTTCCACGCTTTGGCGTAAAACTGCCAGTATAAAAAAGTTTGATTTTTTTATTTGACTCTTTTGCTGGTCAGTTTCAACAGTCATAATCCTGCAAAGGGGCATAGCTCTCCAAAAATTTAGGGGGGGAGGCAAATTACAATAGGCCAAAAACTTCAGAACACTGCCGTCAAAAAGATGGACTATGCCACTGGTCCTACACTTCACTCGTAACTACATTTAGCTTAAATGCACAAGGCCTTGAAACTTGACTTTTAGCTTGCTTAGTAATGGAATCTCAGAAGTCTGTCGGTGTATATTGACTGAAAAAGTGCAACTACTAACGTAAAACCGAAATCCCAAAATCATTTACCTCTGGAAAAAGCTGATTTGTTTCGGCCAAAGAACATAATCTGGCGTTGCTAAGAACTCTCGCATTATGAGCTTTTCCGGGCCAACCAATGGCAACGTCAATAAATCTGCAAACAATGGCATCAGAATTTCTACAATTGTCTAGCAAACTTCTATTGTCACCTGAAAAATGCAAGGAATTTATCATGGAGTTTATTTTCATATTAAGGGGTTGGTTAACTTTATTCCCACCCTGAGTTTAAAAGTGTTTCTTTTACAAAAAATGAATTTGTGAAAAACAATTCTAAGAAATACTCATGCCTAAGGGAGTCTTGCGGAGCAGCTACATGAACCATTGTGAAATTAAGCAATTTCGCTTCATAGTTTCATTTGATGTATGTCTACCTCACCTCACTAAGTTTATTAGAACGACATTGATAAGAAAGTATCTGTGATAAAATCAACAAGGTTAAAAGAAGCGTTAAGCATGTTTGCACAGCTTACCTCACAAACAGTTGATTTTCCCAAACCAATATGTTCACCGACTGAACGATATATAATTAATCAGCACCTCCACCAAGCCGCCACAATGCAATAGCCAACCGACAATCAACAGACATAGGCATGCGCCAGTGTGTACTTTTTTTCTGTTCTTGACCGAAGTTCTTTTGAGATACTCAGGAATGTTGACCTGTTGCGAAAAAGTTAAGATAGCCTGTTACACAGTTGCAAAAATAAAGACAATCATAATTTTAAACAAAAACGGAATAGGAGTACGAGAACTCAAGCAAAACTTTTACAATCACAACGGACAATTTTCTACAACTGAAACTTTCCATTTAGAAATTAACTGTGTGAACCTGAACAAGCTCTACATTGACGTCAGTAACGACAGAAACATTTTTGATGACTCCAAGTGACCAAATAAAATAGCAACAAGAATCACCTCATTGGAGGATCAAATAAGAACTTAATTTCACTTTGTAGATAACAGATGACAATCCGTATCCACAACTTAAATCATACAGTTTCAACTTAAAGTAACTTGTGCAAGAATGTCAACGTAGGGGTTATGATGCGATTACTTCAGTCTGGTGTGCACAGCTAAAAACTGATGCTAGGCCAATCTTACAGCTATATGTAACATGCAAGGTTGTGGGCCAACATACATTAGAACCTATGCATGTTGTAAATGCATACAAGTTATGGTCATGCTACATGTGCACGATTACACCCAAACGTCCTTTTTTTTTTAAGCAAAACCTCACACATGTAATTGTCAGTGTTAGCCAAAACCTATGGCTTTCTCGCTAGTTCATGATGAATAAACATTAAACACAATATTGACAAGCACTACAGTTCAATAATAATAAAAGACGGAGGCCAATACAAGAACTCCAACTTTTTATTGACATTTCGCTCAGCAATTCACGCCGAGCTTCTTCAGAATAACAGGTGCCAGGGTGGAAAAGCCAGCCCTGGCAGAGAACAGCAAAACAGTAACACTTTTTAAACTGAACTGATTATGGTAAAGCAAAAAGTACGATAGAAATATTGTAAACTGTTGCGTCATAAGGACAATAACTTATTAAATGGAATGAATTAACAAGCGTAGAGGTACAAAAACGGCAAAAACAATTTGGCATAAATTACGAGTTAGATGAGAAAATTGCAAGTGCCTATCGCAGAAGTGTAGGAAAGAAGAATTCTATTTGACTTACATATCCTTCTTTGTATCATCTTGCTGGATCCTGTAACTGTACATGCGGTTCGACAAACGTACCGGGATATTGATGTTTAAACCACCGATAAGCGCTGACGTTCACTGTGTTTTCTGGGCTGCATGCGCAGACACAGTGCCTGCCTTGTCCCCCGCTTTTTCACGGGCGAACGGGTTGGGCAGAAAGGTTTTTTGTAGGTTTTGGTAACTGGTATAGTTACAAACCGTAAACAAAAAATTCCTTCTCAGATTACCCGGAAAATATGTTTAAACCAACCGGAATTTTCTATTCTTATCGATTGTTTACAGGGAATCTGTGACATCATAATCCAGCCTGTATTATTTTCTTGAAGGTTTTATTTCAAATGTTCTACCTTGAGCAGAACGAGTAGAGGCTTAGATTTGGAGTGTGTATTTTTTTTGAAGGTTAGAATTTTTTTTTTTTTTTTCCAGGAAGGTGGGAGGTTGCTATGCTGCACTGATGAGACCATAATAAGGTCGAAACGCGTCTGCAGCTGCAAATGAGTGGGTTGCCATGGGGGCTTCTAGTGATGTGGGCTAGTTAGGCTACCGGTAACTTAGTTGTGGGTTAGTGGTTATAGGTTCTTTCATTGGGTATCGTTGTTAGGGGCCAGTCGCCTGCCAAAAATAGGACACAACCTAGAAAAGAGATGAAGTCGAGATGTACAGGTAAAACAATGCAAAAACAGAGTCTTTGCAGTCTGGAATGAGTTTAGCCTGGATTGGCTGTGCGTAGCAAGGCTGACGAGAATTTGGCATAAGAATTACTAAAACAATATTTGATAAACTTGTGGAAGCTTATCACCATTAGACGTGTTCATAACATTGGGTCATGAGTTAATGAACCAAGCTTCAGAAACAAGACGTTTGGAGTAATTGTTTTCCACCTTCAAAATCTTTGCATTTATCCAATCAATATTGTGTTCAAATTCCATTGCGTGAACGCAGAGGGCAGATTGTTCTGGCTTTAGGTTGAGATTGTTACGTGACTTAAGGCCTCATTTCGTCTGTCCAGTATAAACAAAGTTGCAATCCAAACAGGGGATTTCGTGGATAATACAGCCAATATCTTCGGAGGTATATGGATCTTTGGGTACGGCAAAACATGGCGAATGGTATGCACAGGTCTCATGGCAACGTTGACCCCCGCCTCGTTCAGAACTCTTCTAATTTTTTCTGATGTGCCTTGAACGTAAGGAATAGAAGTGAAATGTTTGTAAGGGGAATCCTGAGAGCATGCTTTCCTAGGTGAGAGAAAAGTGGTCCTGGTAGGAAACCCGTTCAGTTGTAATGTAGAGCGTATGTGTAGTTGCTCACGGTGCTTAAGTTTGTTGTCGGAGCTGTGTGTGTTAACGCGATTAAATAGTGTTTTGACGACAGTGAGCTTCTGGTGTTTGGGATGATGTGATGTATAGTGCAAATATCTGTCAGTGTGAGTAGGCTTTTTGTAAATATGAGTGGTGAGTGGTATATCAGTAGTGTTACTCTCATTGCCAACTTTACGAGATACCAAAACGTCAAGAAAGGGGAGAGAGGAGTTTTTTTCGTTTTCCGTGGTAAACTGAATACTAGAACAGATAGAGTTATTATTATTATTATTATTAAGGGCAAAGCCTACGCAGGATTTTTCAATGGGGGGGGGGTTCAGTGACGTCACATCGTGATGACCTAAGTTTCAGTGACGTCACAGCTATTATAATGCTATAACGAAGAAAACAATCCAGATATTTCACTCACACTTTTGCTTGATTCTTTGCGCTTTATTTAGGAGCGAAAAGGTTTTACAAAAACTCAAGCCGTCAATTCGTGGTTAAAAATTTACCAAAAAATTTTAGTCGACTTCATTTTTGGGCCATATGAAGGTTAACTGACTAAAGTAAGCTAGCTTTCGCAACGTCACAAACAGGGTGTAGCCAGGGGGGTAACACAGGTAATTGCTTCCCTCCAAAAAAATCTTTTCAAGAACCAACATTGATATAAACAACACATATAAACTTTGATAAAAACATTTAATATGCTCTCATTATAAAAGGGGCAGTTTTCCCTGTCTTGAAAACTGAAGACAGTGAAGCCTGAGCAAAAACTGCCCTCCCTACCGAAACACTTTTAAATTACAATAAATTACACGCGAGAGGAATCTCTAATCATGTGATTAAGGTAAAAAGCAGCGTCGATTATATCTAAGTATTTTTCACCCAAATCACAGCGTCGATATCATGTGATACTCTCAAGCACATAATCGGGATGTCTGGGAAACAGAGCATTCCAGCTCCTAAGACAGTTTCGGAGCGTAAAAATGATTTTGCCTGAAAAACAAAAAAAGTTTCACTTTTTCTGCAGTCGTCAACGTCAAGCGCAGCGCACAAGCAAAGTTTGACTATTAGTAGGCCTATTATTGCATCACAATGAAAGTTTTTCAAGATTTTATAAGCAAGTTGGATAGCACAGAAAAACATGAGAGCAATTTCGGCAATCTCTGTATGAAAAAAGGCAGTTCGTTCCAAAAAGAGAGGTTTTCATTTCTTTTACAATCTTCAATGGGGGGGATTTGACCCCCGAAACCCCCCCGTGCGTACGCCACTGATTAAGGGGCGGTGGTGCCATAGAAACTAGGTTCAACCCTCTCAGGCACATTGTGTAGGCCATAATTTAGGCCCATTACAACTTTCACCGCTTTCACGTTTATTTAAATTTACTACTGGCCGTATTCAGAAGTCTTCCGGCCTGCTGCAAATACTTAGCCAGTAGGTTTATATTTAGTTTTCCGACCACTGACTTTATGGTGGTTTTTTCTTCACCAAAAACCTTCATTCGTAGTGCTTGGTAATACGTGCATTCTCCAACATGGTGATTTGGAGTTTCTTCTTCGAGGTTATATGTAGGATATGTCAATGATACGTCATGTCCCATGGTGCTCCTGTGTTTCTGTAAGTTGCAATGACCTGTAAGTACTTGCAGCGTTTCATTTGATCTAGATCTTTTGAGCCTCAAAAGTCGTTGAGTTAACTGGGGCAAAGCCCACTCTACATTTTCTTTTGTCCTCAAGCGGTCCTTTCGTTCTATCCAAGATGTTCTCCATCTTTTGACGCTCCAATCCTTTATTGCTGCGCGACAACTAGCATATGGGATTGAAACAAAAGGTTCAGGCCCCAAGCAGTTCACTGCTGATCCTGCTTTAGCTGAGACATCCGCCTTCTCATTACCTTGGATGCCGGTGTGACCCGGCGTCCAGGCAATAGTGACATCACTGTCCTTACCCAATATATTTAGGTTTTTGATGCACGTTAATACTGTGTGAGCTTTCACAATATTATTTTGGATTGCCAGAATTGCTGCTTGGCTATTCACTAAAATTATTATTTTTTCATTTAGAATTTTTTCCATGATCAGTTTCTTCGCTACTTCAGCTATAGCAAAGACTTCTGCATGGAAGACCGTGATATATTTTCCAAGATGGAAAAAAATCTCATCTGTTTGAGAGCCTGATGCGTATTCTATGTAAAAACTCGCACCAGCTCTTCTAGTTATCTTGGATCCGTCAGTGTAGCATCTGATTATGCTTGGTTCTAACGCATTCTCATACTGCACTGCGTCCTTGCTTTCCATAACAAGGCATTTGTACTGTTTTCCAAACACTTTTGTTTTAGTTATTAAGTCAGCTGGCATACTCAGCAACGGCAAATTTTCCTTTGCTTCATTGCATACGTCTACATGACTTTTGGTTTTTCTTATTGAACCAATTGTCTTGGCAGGCCACAGTTTCACCCGGGATATCCGGTATGAACCCTTGACTGCCTCTGACATAATGAATTCATCAATTGGCATGATATTCAGCAGCATCTCTAAAGCTCCTGTGGGGGTGCTGGGAAATACTGAAGAAATCATAAGACACGCTAGTCTTTGTACTTTTGAAAGTTTTTTCTTAAAATATTTTTTATTTACTCCACCAACCCAGGATACACACGCATATGTAATGACAGGTCGTATCATTACAGCGTATATCCATCGCATATTGGTTGGATTCAGCCCCCACGCTCTGCCCACTATTTGTCTGCATTGTAACAACGCAACAGTCGCCTTGCGAGCAATTCGTGTTATATGGGGTTTCCAAGTAAGTTTGCTATCTAGGGTTACACCTAGTAATGTTGCTTCTTTGGAAATTGCGAGCTGGCGTCCGTTTAAACTCAAGGTTCCAAACGCAGGCCTCCTTTTGTTAGCAAACAGAACTATTTCAGTTTTCTTACTGCTGAATTGTAGCTCTTGGTTGAGAGCCCAATTACTTGCAATATTCAGCGCTTTTTGAGCCCTACCTTTGATCCACAGCATGTTGGTGCCAGTGACCAAAATTGCTACATCATCGGCATAGGCTTGTACATGAAAACCCCAATTGCGTAGATCCACCAGCAAGGAGTTTAAAACACAGTTCCCTAAAAAAGGGGACAAGATACCACCTTGGGGGTTCCCCTTTACTACTTCTATTTTAACCTTCTCACCATTTAGCTCTATTTGAACTGTGCGGTGTCTCAATAAATTCTCAATCCAGCGAACGAGAAAAGGCGACACCTCCAATTCTTGCAGTGCATCGGCAATGCCTTTATGTGTGATTATATCAAAAGCACCAACAATATCTAGAAATATTCCTAGTGCTGTTCTTTTCTTTGCTAGGCTAAGTTCGATGCGTCGTACAAATTCATGCAGTGCTGTTTCAGTCGAAACTCCTGCTCTGAATCCATACTGAAACGCAGAAAACCTTGCCTGCAAATTAGAATCATCATTAAAATGATAAAGTAGTAACCTCTCCAACCCTTTAAGTTGAAAAGAAGTTAAAGTGATCATCCGGAAAGACTTTACTTCATGATAGTTTTCTTTTCCGCGTTTAGGGATAAAAATACCAGTCCCTTCCTTCCATGCTTTTGGCACATAACTGTACTTCAGGCACGTCTGAAAAATATTTTGGTAGATGTTTCTTATATTATTCCAACCTTTTTGCAAAAGCACCGGGTAAATACCGTCTGGTCCCGGCGTCTTAAAAGGCAGAAATTCGTTTATTGCTCTTTCCATCTTTTCAAGTGAACAGATGGAATTAACAATTTCGTCATCCGTTGTTACCTCAATGTTTTCATCTGTTTCCTCTGCTGCGTGATTACATCTTACCTCTCGACTTCCCGGTGCTAGAGTGTTCAAGAGGCAATTCATAGTCTCAGCAGTTGACTTGGTGTATTCACCATAAGGTCTTAAAACGTTACTTACTCGTACCGTTTCGTTTCGACGCATTAATTTAGCCAGCCGAGCGGTTGCACTGTGGCTATTCATCGATTCCGTAAGAAGACGCCAAGAATCTATCTTGGCTTTTCCTACGGCATTTTTAAAACACAATTGGGTCTGCTTAAAATCTTCCCAGTCCTTTTTCAGCTTATATTTAATGGCTTTACATTGAGCTTTACGAGCCTCCCTGCGGAGGCCAGCTAACTCTGTACCTTTCCTCCAAATATTTTCCGTCTTACGTTTAATGTTACGCATTGGACAAGCCAAATTGTAAGACTTCAATATCTCTAATTGAACAGTTGATGCCAGTACTTCCATATCATCAATTGACGATATGTTGACTGGTGCTCTATTCAATTCACATAATCTCTGTTCAAGTTTACTGACATACTTATTCCAAGAAGTACGTCTAATGTTTCTGATCATTTTTGTTCTTTTGGTACTACTTTGAACTGTAAACCTAATATACATGTGATCTGAAAAGGAAGGCACATCACTGACATGCCAATCTCTTATACAGTCCCATGCATTTCGGTTAATTAGTGTCAAATCTAGCACCTCTTCTCTTGTTTTAGTTCTGAAAGTGGGTTTATTGCCCACATTGCAGAAATATAGATTCGCACTTGCGCAGTGCATGAGTAGTTCCAAACCTCTTGGATTGACGTTGGTGAAGCCCCATACTGTGTGATGTGCGTTTGCATCAGTTCCTATCGCTAAAGGCATTTTTTCTTTATCACTGATAGCTACCAGCTCTTTTAGAGTTTCTGGTGGAGCTGGTTCTTCCTGAGCCATGTAAGTCGATGCAAAGATAAAGCTATCTCTTTCTCTTCTTACATTTCGGGCTCTCACTGCTACCACATCTTCGTTAGAAAATTGTGGCATGAGAGAGCATGTAATATCAGGAGTAATATAAATGCCTGCCCGGGAACGTTTATCTTTGGTGTTACCTTGAAAGAGTTTCCATCCCCTGAGTATACTTCTGATTGAGCCTCCATACGTCCAGAGTTCCTGAATTAGGATTATACCTGACGATATGTTTTTCGTTACTTCACGTAAGTTATAGCTTGCTACCCTACTTCTGTGAAGGTTAATTTGCCAGCATTCAAAACCAAACGACTTGGTGTTATGTGCTGGAATTTGTTTTTGTCTAGGGTAAATGTCTGTTGTAAGTCTATTATTCACAATTTCACTCTGGTGAGTTGATTTTCAGGCTACTTCAGTTGGAGCTGATTTCCTTCATAACCTGGTTAGAGTTCTCAGGCTCCTCAGCTCTTCCTGAAGCAACACTGACGCCCTTATTCTGTGTTGCCACATGAGTTGCGTAGGGTTGTAATTCCGGGAAATCCCGATCCCGAATTCCCGGGATTTGGGGTATTTTTTCCAATCCCAATCCCGGGATTATATGTCTAGAAATCCCGGGACTTATTAAATTTACTATACCCCTGATTGACCGTTTTATGTCAGCCTACGGAAGTGAGCATCATGTAATGTTACAATTCTAAAGTACAGAATTAAGTTTTACGTACCCTAGCTCAGCGTTTCTCAAATGGTGCACCGCAAGGGTTAGCTAGGTGCGCCAAACTTGTATTTCGTAAATTTACGACCTGTTATTTGCACTATTCTTTATTTTCGGAATTTATACAATTGGATACGATGACCATCTTGAAGTTGTAAGATATCCGACATTGCAATTATTACAGTCATATTCTTGGCGCAAAACCCTTTTCCTGGCATGCTGCTCTACATGAGTGGAGTCAGAGAGAGACTAAATAAAGTTACTATTTTCTACACTCGATAAAGTTGTTGATGGAAACAGTATGATGTGCTCTAATGCCTCTAATACTTATAGCAGCTAACAGATAGCTCAGCTTCTGCCCAGAGAGATTTTTGTTCTTTCCATACTACTTTTTTTAATTATTTGCTCAATCCCGAATAATCCCGGAATTATAAGTCTAAAATACCGGGAAATCCCGATCCCGGGATTGTATAAACTGGTCCCAAATTTACAACCCTAGAGTTGCGGTATCCATCTGCACCTCTGTGGGTACTTCTGAACACCGCTCTTTTTTTGATTTGTCACTCTGTTTTTGTTTCTGGAACTGCACCCTCCTAAATCCAGCGAAAGGTGCCCAGTCCCATTTTTCTAGTGATTTAAGCAAAGGTTCTTGGACTGCTACAACATGTAGCATTCCACCAGAACCTTTTGCTTTATATTTCAATTTAATGTCCTTGAGGTGGATGTCCGGATTGCACCAATCAACCAGTTCCAGGACATTTTTGATTTCCAGTCCTTCGTTGTCTGGAAGCCAGACCCCGAAGGTTTCTGATTTTGTATCTTTTGGGCCTCTTGCTTCGTACCCTCGATGGTCCATCGAGGGTAAGGGCACTGCCCGCACAACTTCTTGTGCCCACTGCAAAGACTTCTCGTCGTAGCATATCAAGAAAACTCTACCCGAGTGGATAAATATTCACTCGATACGAACCGAGAAATCTAGTTTTGTCTTAAGAATCTTCTGGTTGATAGCCCCCTGGATTATCCGTAAATCAGATTCTATCATCGGAGTATCCCCATTGGATCCTTTCCGTGTTACCACAAGCTTCTGGTTGCTGGTTCTAACAGCTCCAGCATATGATGCTGCAATGCTAGTCTCAGCTTCCTTTGCTTGCTTTGTTCCCTCTTGCTCAGCATGTTCGGGTTCGACCCGACCACGCTTTTGTTTAGGGTTTGATGTTGGGGTCGATTGAGCACTTGAGGACTCCCTCGACCTTTTCATGGATACAGAGTTGGAGGCAGTTGGGAGATCATGTCCTGGATTAGATAGAGTAATACTCTTAATCCCTTTCAGCAACCTCTTTCGCTGCTTCCTCCTCTGATTTCTTTCGTATTTTTTTCCTGGATGCCACTCAGACGTGCTACCAACGTCCGTAGACGTTGATGGATTCTGAGGAGGAGTACCAGAAATTTGAGCGGTATTCGACTTTTCAGCCGACGATGCCGCTGACACTGTTGCCTCCTTGAATGCCGAAGACTTCTCCTTCAACAAAGGAGATTTCCAGGCAGAAGGCAATTTTTCACTACTCCCCTCCACCCTAACTCCTTCCGGAGTAGAGGCTTCCTTGGTAGGAGTACTTACACTGCCGCTTAGCCATTCAAGAACTGTTGGCTGCGACAGTGCTTCGTCTCTTGTTAGGGGAACAAGCCGTACTGTTTTCGTTTTTCTTTTATTTGTCTCCATTGCATGTAAAGTTTGGTTTTTCTTTTTATCTGGGAAAAAACTAAAAGCCAGGGTAAAAAAAAAGTAATTTTTTGGCCACGATAAGTCCCGCAGCTGAACCCAGGCAACTATACGCAATGGGCTTGTCATTCTGTGTAGTGGCCTCAGGAATGCCCCCCCCCAATACAACTGCAGGCCTCCTCCCAGTCGCCAACTGGAGCTACAATTGCATGGAGGTTTCCACAAGCTGACGGAGGCAGCCCCGCAATTGACTAGATCAGGGGCGGGCCTCTGAACTATCTTGCGGCCGCGGTACGGAGCGCGTTTTAGACCGGTACCCTCTACATCTATGAGATTCCATCGCAGTCCTGAAATCCAGTCAAGTTATCCCAACATGTCCATTTTAAACAACTTTTTGGTGTTCACCACCAGCCTCTTCGCTAATGCCAAACCTGCATTATCCACTCCCTCCTTCACAACTCGACCTCTCAACCGTTAGGATAAGAAGCCGAAATGCTTCAAGGAGCGAATTGAACAAGTAAGGCCGTTGCTTGGACTAGTGGATTGGAAAAATAATAAAAAGTAAAAGTAAAAATGCCAGAGCCTCTTTAGTCAAGATAACCATGTTGTTTCCACCGGACACCGCGTGGAGGCGAGGTTGGTCTTATACCCGACAACAGATAGAGTTAAGATGAGAATGAAATGCGGTGACATGTTCTTTGTCGAGGATGCAGAATGTGTCGTCTACATATCTCAGCCGCAGAGAAGGTGGGGTGTGAAAAGTAGTAATGGCAATGTGCTCGATATGCTCCATGTAAATGTTAGCGATGATAGGGGAGATGCAAGAACCCATGGGAGTACCAAAGGTTTGCTTGTAAAAAGAGTCTTTGTAAGAAAAGATAGTAGAATCCAAGCAGATTTTTAGACCTTGTTTGATATCGGAAATACTGAGAGATGTGCGAGAAGGCAAAGCATCATCAGATGAGAGGAGTTCCAACACGAGGTCAAAGGCCTTGTCCACTGGCACAGAAGTAAACAAACTAACAACGTCAAAAGATACAAAAATTTCATTTTTCTGAACATGACAGTTTTTAACATACTCCACGAATTCCCGAGAATTACGAACGCTATAATTATTTTTCACCAAATCTGATAAAATACGAGACAAAAATTTTGATAAATTGTACGCGGGCGAATTAACAAACGAAACAATAAAACGGAGAGGCACTAAAGTGGCTGCAATTTTAAAATCTGCTGAACCACCATCCAATAACAACATCACACAAGAAGAAGAAGAGGCACTTAAAGAACTGAAAAGAAACCCAGAAATTGTTGTTTTGAAGGCTGATAAAGGCAACGCCACCGTAGTCATGGACTCTAAAGACTATGACCAAAAAGTTAATGCTATGCTAACAAGTGATTGTACTTATGTGAAATTATCAAGTAAGCCTAATCCCATCAATCAAATTTTTGCGACTGTTAATCAATACGTTTGGAATTTATATCAGAACCAAAAAATTAATCAAAAGTGTAACTATTATTTGTATTGTTCCAACGCTGTTTCTCCTAGATTCTATGGCCTACCAAAAATTCACAAATCAGCTGTGCCTCTCCGTCCTATTGTTTCGTTTGTTAATTCGCCCGCGTACAATTTATCAAAATTTTTGTCTCGTATTTTATCAGGTTTGGTGAAAAATAATTATAGCGTTCGTAATTCTCGGGAATTCGTGGAGTATGTTAAAAACTGTCATGTTCAGAAAAATGAAATTTTTGTATCTTTTGACGTTGTTAGTTTGTTTACTTCTGTGCCAGTGGACAAGGCCTTTGACCTCGTGTTGGAACTCCTCTCATCTGATGATGCTTTGCCTTCTCGCACATCTCTCAGCATTTCCGATATCAAACAAGGTCTAAAAATCTGCTTGGATTCTACTATCTTTTCTTACAAAGACTCTTTTCACAAGCAAACCTTTGGTACTCCCATGGGTTCTTGCATCTCCCTAGCATCGCTAACATTTACATGGAGCATATCGAGCACATTGCCATTACTACTTTTCACACCCCACCTTCTCTACTTTTCACACCCCACCTTCTCTGTGGCTGAGATATGTAGACGACACATTCTGCATCCTCGACAAAGAACATGTCACCGCATTTCATTCTCATCTTAACTCTCTCTGTTCTAGTATTCAGTTTACCATGGAAAACGAAAAAAAATCCTCTCTCCCCTTGCTTGATGTTTTGGTATCTCGTAAAGTTGGCAATGAGGGTAACACTACTGATATACCACTCACCACTTCCATTTACAAAAAGCCAGAGGTGTAACAAGTAGTCAGAAACAAGAGTCAAGTAAAAGTATTGTTACTGGCAATAAAATGTAGTGCAAGTAGAGTAGAAAGTACTGAGCGATTGAACTAAGCAAGTAAATGTAGAAAGTAGACAGGTTATAAAACTACTCAAGTACCCAAGTAGAAATTTTTGATTAAAAAAAAAATTGTTCCATTTCGTTGGAGCTACATCATAACATACTGTAAAATGTTAGCCTAAACCAACCATAACTGCCCAACAGCGATCTTCCAATGCTTGGTGTTACCATTACGCAGGCCTACGGCTCAATCACAAATCGCTCCAAAAGCTACCTGGCTGAACACGATCTTGTCTTACTCTTTTATACGAGAAAAATAACTAACTAAAGAAAGTAACTTACACCTGCATGGGTGCAAATCCAGGAGGGATGTATCCCCCCTAACAATCCGGCAGCACCGCCTCTAATATTTTTTATGGAAGTGGAAAAAATTCCCCATACGATGTATAATAAGCCTACCGAACAAATTACATCCCCCCAATATCGAAAAATGATCAATTTTGCTAAATCACCCCCCCCAATATCGAAAAATGGTCAGTTTTGCTAAATCATCTCTCCCAATGCTCAACATAGATTTGCACCCCTGTACACCATTAGCGCAGAAATCACTACTAAGCTATAGTTTGCTAGTTCGCTCTCTTGACTCCGATTGTACCTGTATGTATCGACAGTCGACACTAGCCGCATATTTACATTCTCACCACGGTTGGCAGCCTGCATTTTGTTCATCGTTGCTAATCAAAAACATTAAAAAACACTATCAAGTTTACAAAACTACTTTTAATACAAAAAGTAGGGAAGTAGCGTTACAGTTTTGCCCCCAGATTCACAAACAACTTGATCTTGTTAATTTTTATTACACAATCTCTGTATATACTCTTGCATGGGGTGCATAGTCATAGTGCATTGTTAAAATCTTAACAAAAACTTAAAATCTTAACAAAAACTCATTACGAGAAACATTTGTGATAGTTGTCGTAAATCTGCGGTCATGCTGGACAGGATTTCTTTAAGTAGGTTTCTTTGCCTGTCAAGCCTTTTGTGGTTACTCTACGGTCTCAACGGCGCTTGGTATGGGGTTAGATTGGGTCTCTCTGTTCTTTCTAGTTGCACTGTGAAGACATTGAGTTACCTTGAAATGTCGTACACTGTTATGGTTCCTATCATTGCACTATGTCATAGCGGTGTTGGAGCTGTGGTCTCTCCAGTGTCTTTTTAATATCTTGCCGTCATTTGTCCGCTTTTGTTCTTTTTCGCCTTATTTCAGTTTAATCGGGTGTTGCGACCATGTCTACTAATCCCCTCATCTTCAAGTTTTACTCTCGCTAGCATGTCACAACATTGATCGTTTTGTCGCTTCTTCCCTTTTCTGCGTCCGTTGTATTTGAAATCATATGTTGCTGTGTTTTATTTATTTTGACGGTGCAGAAATAAAAGACACTATTACTACTACTACTACCCTATGCTAATATTACTCCAGTGAGAGTACAAAGTATTCAAAAATAAAACTACTTAAAAAGTATTCGTTACTGACAAATTCTACTTGAGTAGGCTACGTAAGTAGAGCTACTTTCGTTACGTTACACCTCTGCAAAAAGCCTACTCACACTGACAGATATTTGCACTATACATCACATCATCCCAAACACCAGAAGCTCACTGTCGTCAAAACACTATTTAATCGCGTTAACACACACAGCTCCGACAACAAACTTAAGCACCGTGAGCAACTACACACACGCTCTACATTACAACTGAACGGGTTTCCTACCAGGACCACTTTTCTCTCACCTAGGAAAGCATGCTCTCAGGATTCCCCTTACAAACATTTCACTTCTATTCCTTACAATCAAGGCGCATCAGAAAAAATTAGAAGAGTTCTGAACGAGGCGGGGGTCAACGTTGCCATGAGACCTGTGCATACCATTCGCCATGTTTTGCCATACCCAAAGATCCATATACCTCCGAAGACATTGGCTGTATTATCCACGAAATCCCCTGTTTGGATTGCAACTTTGTTTATACTGGACAGACGAAACGAGGCCTTAAGTCACGTTTGACGGAACACAAACGAACCACCCTCAACCAAAAGCCAGAACAATCTGCCCTCTGCGTTCACGCAATGGAATTTGAACACAATATTGATTGAATAAAATGCAAAGATTTTGAAGGTGGAAAACAATTACTCCAAACGTCTTGTTTCTGAAGCTTGGTTCATTAACTCATGACCCAATGTTATGAACACGTCTAATGGTGATAAGCTTCCACAAGTTTATCAAATATTGTTTTAGTAATTCTTATGCCAAATTTCGACTATAACAAAAGTCTCGTCAGCCTTGCTAAGCACAGCCAATCCAGGCTAAACTCATTCCAAACAGTAAAGACTCTTTTTTGCATTGTTTTACCTGGACATCTCGACTTCACCTCTTTCCTAGATTGTACCCTATTTTTAACAGGCGACTGGCTCCAAACAACGATACCCAATGAAAGAGCCTGTAACTACTAACCCACAATTAAGTTACCGATAGCCTAACTAGCCCATATCACTAGAAGCCCCCATGGCAACCCATTCATTTGCAGCTGCAGACGCGTTTCGACCTTATTATGGTCTCATCAGTGCAGCATAGCAACCTCCCACCTTCCTGGAAAAAAAAAATTCTAACTTTCAAAGAACTACACACCCCAAAGCTAAGCCTCTACTCGTTCTGCTCAAGATAGAACATTTGAAATAAAACCTTCAAGGAATTAGTACATGCTGGATTATGATGCCACAGATTCCCTGTAAACAATCGAAAAGAATAGAAATAACCGGTTGGTTTAAACATTGTTTTCCCGGTAAACTGAGAAAGAATTTTTTGTTTACGGTTTGTAACTATACCAGTTACCAAGACCTGTAAAAAAACCTTTCTGCCCAACCCGTTCGCCCGTGAAAAGCGGGGACAAGGACAGGGCGAACGGGTTGGGCAGAGAGGTTTGCTGCAGGTTTTCGTAACTGGTATAGTTGCAACCGTAAACAAAAAATTCCTTCTCAGTTTACCGGGAAAACAATGTTTAAACAACCAGTAATTTCTATTCTTTTCGATT
>OZ023244.1:23367824-23443097 GCA_964006365.1 Trididemnum miniatum
AGTATAGTGTAAATATAGTGTAAGAAACAACATGTTTGTAACAATGTGATAAGCATCTATTTTACCTGATCATGCATAATTTAAATACTGAGCAAGTAAATGAATATTGCCAAAAGTGGTATATTTATACAGTACGTAAGCCACGCTTATTGATGAACTTGATTAATGTTCTTTACGGAGTGGTTGTCTACCTTTTTATTTCATGACTTAACTACGAGTGTATATTTGAAGGATTTAGGGAACCCCCCTCCATGGGGCGCCGTGTGTAAAGCTACGCAATATAAAATTTTGCATCATTTTTTAGTTAAATTACGTGCAATATCATATATTGTTGCAACTTATGTATATTGCTGCAATATGTGTTAAATTGTTGCAATTTATGTATATTGCTGCAGTTTGTGTAAATTGTTGCAATTTACGTATATTGCAAAAAAAAATTTAAATCGGCTTTTAATTGCCATGGTGATATGCTCACTAAAACAGTCAGTGTTGCCCTTTCCCTTTTTCCATGAACTCATGTAGTGTACTGGCCTGAGGCGCTGTTGTACTGACTGTGCAGTGAGCGCTTATTGGTTTGGCTGAAACATTTAAGCTACTGGTTAAATGAATCATTTAAGCTACTACTGTTAAGCTACTGGTACCGGTATCCTTTGGAATACCAGCAGCTAGACTAGACTAGACTACCGGTATAGGGGTAACAACTAGTACCAGCTCCCAGGTCCAGTTGGGTTAGATTAGAATTAGGTTCAGTTAGGGTTAAATTTAGTTAGGGTTCGTTCAGTTACAACATATCGGTATCTGAAAAATCTTGTTTTAAAGTGCAGTACCAGTAACCCGACATTAGGCCAAGTCTAGCTACCTCAACCTATGTTTTTGTGACGTACTACTATCTCGTTGCTAATGCAGAATGGCTTATGCTGTATGGCTGAAACATGTCAGATTACAGTGACTTCTGTGATCTGTCCACAGAAAGCAGGTAGGCTACATCCTGACATCAGCAGATCAGCACACCGATACACCAGTAGCCAGTTACATACGGTAAACTGTAAAATTAAAAATGTCAAACTAATCTACCGATATTTTGTAACTGAACGAACCCTAACTAAATTTAACCCTAACTGAACCTAATTCTAATCTAACCCAACTGGACCTGGGAGTTGATATTAGTTGTTACCCCCATACCGGTAGTCTAGTCTAGTCTAGCTGCTGGTATTCCAAAGGATACCGGTACCAGTAGCTTAACAGTAGTAGCTTAAATGATTCATTTAACCAGTAGCTTAAATGTTTCAGCCAAACCAATAAGCGCTCACTGCACAGTCAGTACAACAGCGCCTCAGGCCAGTACACTACATGAGTTCATGGAAAAAGGGAAAGGGCAACACTGACTGTTTTAGTGAGCATATCACCATGGCAATTAAAAGCCGATTTAAATTTTTTTTTGCAATATACGTAAATTGCAACAATTTACACAAACTGCAGCAATATACTTAAATTGCAACAATTTAACACATATTGCAGCAATATACATAAGTTGCAACAATATATGATATTGCTCGTAATTTAACCAAAAAATGATGCAAAATTTTATATTGCGTAGCTTTACACACGGCGCCCCATACCCCTCACCCACTGCATGCATTTTTCTATGTTTTTTCCCTGCACATTAAACTGAATGACCAACAATGCTGAATGACAAAAAATAAAAGGTAATGAGCAATTCTATTTGGGAGGAGAAAGGAATGATCTAATTGGGTATTTTTTTCTTCCAGATTGAATACATTATCGACAAAAGCATTTACCGGCAAACAGTGTTCCCTCTAGAGTGAGAAAGTTGGGAAAAATGCGAAATTTTTGGGCAAATTTTACTGATTTTGAACCAGAATTTAATACTATTAAATGCAAAACTGAAAAACTTAAACAAAAAGTTTAAATATTTTAAGGCAAGACTGAAGCTTGTATCGTAGAAAAGCAAATTTAATGCAAAAAGTTTGTAAAAGGAGTCCTTTAAGTCAGTGGTCGGCAACCACCGGGCCGCGGCCCGGTGCCGGTCCGTGTGAAGTTTGTTACCGGTCCGCATGCGTTTTCAGAATTTTTGAGTTTAAAACATTTTTATGACGTGAGACGCAATTTTGGGATGTTTTTGTAAAAATACTTAATAACTCAATATCACAAAACTTACCAAATTAAAAAGGCAAATCTTTTAATTGAACAGCGAACACTTGATTATGCTGTCATTTCATCGTAAGTCTTTTGTAAATCAAACAGCGCTTGGTTAAGAGAAAGAATAACGTCAAGAATCAGGTTTGAGAAGCTACTATAAAAAAATTAAGCAATGCTGCTGCAGCAAGGTTTAAAAAGTTTAATACTCTGGTCGGAGTTAAACAAGATCGAGGTTTTCAGTTCTGAATAAATATGAGTGTTTTATAGCTTAAACATTTTTTATTTTTTAAAGGCCGGTCCGCAAAAACATATCAGTTTCAAACCGGTTCGTTGTGCGAAAAAGGTTGCCGACCACTGCTTTAAGTAGTGAAATCTTTCGGCAAAAATTTCAATGAATTTATCATTTGGGCAAATTCGCACTAGTCAAAATCCTAGAGGGAACACTGCCGGTAACTGTTTAAGTGTCCAACGAGCATTAACTTCAGTAATTTTTTATTGGAAGTGTCTATTTTGCCGTTAACGGCAAAATACCGATTGGCTAGTTTTGTCAAAACTGATCGTGCATATTGATGCAAGCCAATCAACAGTTATGCGTATACAGTATACACAGCGTCAACGCTAGCCAATCAGTATTTTGCCATTAACAGCAAAATAGACAGTGCCTTTTCTATTTCTTTTTTTCATAGCTTTCAATATAAAAAAACTGAATATTGTGTACTAGCAAATGGAGCTAATGTGAAATGCCTACAGGTACTCTGTACGTACCGTACGGTACTAAGCCTAATACTACCGGTACCTAGATTTATAAGTTGATAGTCTACAGGTCTTGGGTAACAGTATGTCAAACAACTAATAAAGAGAATGGCATCAGTGTGTAAGCATTCAGCAAATAAGACCACTGTTCCAACATAAACACACTAAATGCATTATTATGATCTAGTCATTTTTGCTTAACAAAAAATGTTTTTCAAATGGAAGACAATCTTACATATACCGGTACTGGTTACTGCTTGGAAATGGTTTCCCACTTCAACTGCCAAACACGTCCAATGCCGGTTCAAGCTATACTATTGTTATTGCCAAATGATACCGGTAAATTGGGTCCTACTAAAATCTACAGGAGCACAAGGACCGTTCCTCACAAGAGCTTGTGCTTGTAACGGTGCGCTGTGATCTGACTCCAATAAATAAGCACAAGCCTTTCTTGAGTTTAATATTATTCAATTTTATATGACCTTATACAAGTGCAATGACCTTATTCAAATAGAATAGTTATTTTCAGAAATTACAATATCTCAGATATAATCACATAGTCACATGCTAAACTTTGGGTACATCACAACGATAGCCACCTCATTAACTCGGCTTTCAATTTAGGACTGACGGGCGATTTGACGAAGCATTAACAGTCAGCAAAGATCAGAACTATGTCAGAGAGGAAATTACGATTTTGTCACGAAAACATGAATATAGTGTGGGAAATATACGCTGTGCTTTCGCAATCACTACACTCTCTCCCTGGTTGAGAGAAAAACAAAGGGTATATATATATCACGGTATATCATCATCAACGCAGCAATTAAATTTAGGAAAGGTCTTAAGGACCTGTGAATGTATATAAAGGTAATGTGGGATGTTATGTGTGTGTTCTGACGTCGCACATTCCATTTCTTTACCGAAAAATGCACCAAAAAACGTGAAAAATCAAATCAGCGAACTTCGTTGAAAGTAACCAGTAACTCTTAAGAAAAAGTTAAGTCACTATGAAAGTAATTGTAAATAACAGTCAAGAATAGTCAGTGCAGCACTTTACGATGTATTTTCTAGTGCTGATTATGAACCATTTGTCATGGTCATTTTGCATATTGGTTTCAACTTCAGCGCACTTGCACAATTTTGTAATTTTCATTTTCTTGGGTGAAGGAGTATTCTTTGTCTTTAAATGTGAATTGATCAAGCTCTTCACCAGCTTCGTTTCGTGATGGCTCGTTTCCTTGAAGGGAAGCCATTTCCAGTTGTCACTTGAGGAAGTTGTAATGATGCAATGAACATCGGTGGTGCAATTCAGCAAAGATAATGGGTGTTCATAGTCGTTATGATATTGTTGAATTGTGAATCGCGTTGCGTTGATGACGCCAGCTGTAAACACACGTCGAGATCATTAATGTAACGGTGCGCTGTGATCTGACTCCAATAAATAAGCACAAGCCTTTCTTGAGTTTAATATTATTCAATTTTATATGACCTTATATAAGTACAATGACCTTATTCAAATAGAATAGTTATTTTCAGAAATTACAATATCTCAGATATAATCACATAGTCACATGCTAAACTTTGGGTACATCACAACGATAGCCACCTCATTAACTCGGCTTTCAGTTAAGGACTGACGGGCGATTTGACGAAGCATTAACAGTCAGCAAAGATCAGAACTATGTCAGAGAGGAAGTCGTGATTTTGTTACGAAAACATGAATATAGGGTGGGAAATATACGCTGTGCTTTCGCAATCACTACATGCTCCTGCAGGTTTTAGCAAAATAATACCGGGTAAATTTATAGTAGACTATATCCTATACCTACAGCAATCATAATTTTTCTCAAGAAACACAAAATTCATTTCTTTCTATTTTTAGGCTGTACAGTCAACTCAGATAGCCTACTGCTCACATTAAACAGCTTAATGTAGCACATACAGGTACCGGTACCCTATAGACCAGGGGTGGGGAACCTGCGGCCCGCCTAAGTTTTAAATGTGGCCCGCGTGTACATACGGCTCATGTAATGCTAGGTTTACCATACGTCCTCCTTATTTAACTTTTCGGCATATCGAACCGCGAAAACATGTCAAAACGCAGTTACGCAGCTCAAACTACAGCCTGCGGTCGTGATGACCTTCTTTGCTCTTCATTTGATTTTGGGCAAAAAATTGAGGTTTTGCGGACGTAATGACCTTTTTTTTTGCTCTCCACTAATTTTTCAGAGGAACTTTTTTTTGCTCTTTACGCATGAAACGTAAATGCGGCCCGCTGAAAATATCATGCGTGCAATGTTGCCCGCTGTGCCTTGAAGGTTCCCCACCCCTGCTATAGACTATGTCGGTACAATCAATGCAAACATACTGAGCTTACTAGGATAATGCAAGGCAAATCTTTCTCTATATAGCCTAGTCTATGCCAGCCTTGCACCCATGTCCAGCAGCTTCTTTTGTTTCAATGTGCTATACCGGTACCGCATGAACATGCCCATAAACCTGTAAACTACTACCAATATTTACCCTGCCTATTTACTCTAAGCGACATTCAAAAACTTTGAATTCTTGTTCTTAGAAAAACCATTACCCTATCTCCTTCAGTTCCTCATTATTTCCTCGACTAGAAAAAAGCCCACCACAATTATCAAGTACTCCAGCCCATAGGACCTTCGTTAGGTCTGCTGACCTTAAAAATGAATATAATCTTGTTCACTGAAATCGGTTGTCACAACCAGTCTACCCAGTGACCCGGTTTCAAACTTCATAATTTTCAGGTTTAAAACCTGAGGTTTTACAACCAGGTTTCGAACTTTATGGTCGTTCACACTTGCCGAAACGCGATTCCTGGTTGTGAAAACCGACCAGTGTGAACGCACTTTTTATGCATGTGTGAACGCTAGAAGTTTCGTGACCAGATATGAAACCAGGTTGTGAAACCTGGTTATGCGTAAGTGTGAACGCAGTCCTAGTCGCAGGCTGCCAGGCAGAAGCGCATTTAGGGGGTATTGTGTCATGACCCCCTTTTGTCTCTGCCTTTCAGTAAAAAAGAACGAAATTGATGGTGCCAAGTGACTGAAATATGCCAGACTCTTTTGATGATTTCTGTAGCTTATGGCCAGGGGCGGATCCAGGGGGCTAGGATGAGGAGTATACATCCTCCCACCACCCATTTTCAAAAATGCTTTTGATGCGTACAATTTGTCCATAATTTCGAACCTCTTTGATTAACCAGCTCAGATGGCCAAGTGGTATAGAGCGTCTGTCTCTTGAGCTGTAGACTCGGGTTTGATTTCGAGTCGGGTCAAACCAATGACTTTAACATTGGTATTCACAGCTTCCTTGTTTGACGCTCAGCATTAAAGGAACAGTGTGGAGAACAAGCAGGCGAGTATACTTGTTGTGCCGTTGGGAAAGGCACTTAGCGGTATTCCCCCATCGTGGTGTGGTAGACAGATGGCTGGCAACTCCTAAGCGAGCTCGTATAGCGCATTGATCGCTTTCTCGTGATAGGAGGATAAATATGCAACTAAATAAGTAAATAAAAAAAATAAGCCTTACGCCTGAAGCACGCATAATCGAAAATGTGCGAACAAAATGCATCATGTCGTCAAGTCGGCAGTGTGGCCGAGTGGTTCGGAGCGTCGTTTTTACGACGGCCATGATCGCAAGGTTGTTGGTTCAATTCCCACCCAAGCCTTGATGTTGCGTCCTTGGATAAGATGCTTCACAACGATTATCTCTGCTTGGTGGAATATAACAAGCAGCAAATTGAAGAAGTCAAGAAACAAAATTCAAGCGGAAAACTCGAAAAGGGCAACTCCTAAGCGAGTCTGGATTCGTCCTATGCATAGCGCCTCCGTCGCTTTCTCGTGACAGGAGGATAAAAATGAAGAAATCCATCAAATCATGTTTGGCAAAGCACTCAGAATTAGGATCAAAATATTTAAACAAAATTTGCCTAAAAATTATTCAAAAAGCACTAAAATAGCCATTGCAGCACGTTAATTTTCAAATTTTTTCGGGGGAGCATGTCCCCGGACCTTCCTAGAGCGTTTCTTGTTTTTCAATCAGCTTCAAATTTCCTCTGTTGAAAAAAAATGTGGAAATTATGGCTACCCCCTTTTTAAATTTCTCGCTACGCCACTGTTCCTAGGATGAGCTAGTTCAGGAGTGGGCAAACTTTTCACACGAAGGGACGCATTAAAAAATTTTGAAGCCGAGGGCCGTACGCATTTGAAGAGCAAAAAAGGCCATCGCGCCCGCAGATGTCCGATTATTCACTTAAAATCATGAGCAGAGCAAAAAAAGATCATCACGTCCGCACATATCCTATATTCCACTCAATATCAGTCAGAAGCAAAAATTAAGGTCTTCGGCTTGTTTCACGGTAAGAGTTCATATTTCTGTAAGTGCCCGTGGGCCGCATAAAAAGGTCTCGCGTGCCGCATGCGGCCCGCGAGCCGTAGTTTGCCCAGCCCTGAGCTAGCTAATTCTGATTTGATATTATATTGTTTCGCTGTTATTTGCCCACAATTTTTTTTAATTGGAGAAAATTTAACTGTGACATTATAATAAAGCTCCAAGAGCTTTGTGCACGAAGTTACCAGAAAATCCCACAGTTTTTGCGATTTTGTTCGCCGTTGTCACAAGTTGCGAAAGTAGTACCGCACGTTGGTTTGATGGTATCAATGAAGAAAAGAAACGAATGACATTACACGCCATAAGTCATCGTTGAAGTGCAATAGAGTGTACTGTAGTTATAAATTTTTTAAAGGGGGTGCTGAAGGAGGGCTCAAAATTTCTATGGGGGGGGCTGAAAAAAATGTAGGGGGGGCTTCAGCTCTCCTCAACCTCCATCTTCCAACGCTCTTGAACGATACACGCGCAATTCGGGCTCAGTTTGAAGTTTACTGATAAATAACCAACTTTTTCAGTGCCAAGCACTTTAATTACAGCATTTTCTTGCATAGAAGCCGCGGCCACTATTTTTTTTAGTTTTAAACATTTTGTACGGTTTCTATTCGAGGCCGGCTTATATAAACGTTTTCGTTTTCAAATTGGTGTCCAGGGAACATTTTACTCGAAGTGACAGGAAACGGAAGCACTAAATCAGCTTCAATTCTATCGTCTCTTTTGTGAATCACTCATCAGTAGGTCATCACTTATCACGTTCTACCAAACCGTTAATCTGGAGCTAATGTAGCTTTCATATTTCTAACAGTAATTGATGACGTCTGTTTTTCTTGTAATTTTGCAGCAGTGGTTTGTAACATTTCTATTCTGTATATCAGTGGTTCTTAAGCGGTGCTTCGCGACGCCCTGGTGCGTCGTTTTGTTTTTCGCGGGCGTCGCATTCCTTTTGTAGCTATACTTAATTAATGTAAGTAAAAGTTATTATATTTCTGTGTCGTATTACCGCTATATGTCTATCTATTATAATCAAGAAATAAACTTTTGCTGTAACTCTTGGTAAGGTTACGTTCACATGGGACCCGAAATAAAAACAGAGCGAAATGAAAATACTGGTTTGAACCGTTTTTTTCCTTGTTTTGATTTCGCCTCGATAAGCCCCCGAAAGCAACTGAACTATAAATACTGTGGTTGGGTCTATGATTATATCACTTCGGTATTGAGTGCACAAGATGAAGACAATAGAATTGAATGCACTTGTACTGTGCATGCAGTCAGCCTATTCAGTTTTACTTCAATTGCATTCGCAATTGATGGTAAAAAATTATTATAGTCTGTAATGTCTTTTCTGTGATATTCGTACATAGAGAACTGTTTCGAGAACTCTAAAACGCTCTTACCAATTTCACGCTTAGTAAAAACTGTGTTATACTTACTTGGTTACTCAATGAAATCAGAATTCAATAAAATACACTGATGGTTGAAACATTATTACTTCGAGCTAAACAGACAAAGCAGACAATAAAACCTGATTAACGGATTTGCCTAGAGTCCGGCGCCAAGGAAGGGGGGCCTGGGGAGACGCATACAAAATGCGTTTCGCACTGGTTTTGCACAACGTTCTGTGCTTCAAACAAAAGTAGGAACAAACCTAGACTGGGTGTGAAAATTTTTCGTAAACTTGTGCATTTATGCATCTATTGATTTATCATTCAGACTAAAGCCAAAACCTCCTCAAAATTTTGCAGTTAAAAGCGCCTATTTTGGGGAGGTTTTCGCTTTAAAATTATGCGTTGCCAATTGCCATCCTACTGTTTTAAACTTTACCTACACCCTCGGATATCTCAGATGCAACGACCTCGCAGAGCTTCATGCGAAGCTGCACCATATAGATCAGAATATACGTCATTGCTGCTTAATACGGAAGTGAGGTCTCGAAGGAATACCTTTGTGGATGCGTCTTTTTGTGTTGCAAAAGAAGCTGCATCAGTTCTTCAAACAAAAGATTACGAAATTCAGAAGATTTTAGAAGGCATAAACTTCAATCTTCACCTTTCCTGTTTTCAGATGCTTTGAGAGTAATGCAACACTGTAATTGTCATCATCTTCAAGGGTCTGAGAGCAACATTGTTGATTATGTCATCAAATCGACTGCATCTGGGGTGGCGGGTGGGCAAAGTGCGGCTCGCAAGCCACGCGCGGCTTTTTGACCCTCGAGATGTGGCTCTTCAGCTCTTCGTGAGGAACATCGAAGACCTTTTTTGGTTTGCAATTGCACTTACACCCTTCCTTTCCAGCTCTTGTGTGGTCGAAGACAAATTTTTGCTCTTTAACACACCGATGGCAACTCTTCCATTGTTCTACTTTTCCGCAGGTGGCTCTTTCAATGAAAGTTTTGCCCTCTCTTAGACTACCTTCATGCAAAAGCTCGATTCACAATTATAACTCGCACACAGTGAGATTACCTTGAAGTTCGAAGCTGTGTTGCCCAGATGCTAAGCCGCAGTGTTACTTGCTATGTGCTTCAACAGTGGCGTAGCCAGGGGGGGCGCACCGGTGCACTGGCCCCCCCTTTTTGACGAAGCTTAATTAAGACTTGTGGCATTTTATTACGTCGCAATGAAGCCAAGTAGTCAAAATAACGACGTTCGTTGTGAGTACTCGAGGAGCTCCGGAGCCTTTATTGCTGCAGATTCCGATTGATATCTAAGTCAACTAAACGTGATTATTTTTGTGCTTGTGGTACGTAAGATGTCATATTTACTCTTTTGACAAGCATGGTAGGAGGGAAATGGAGCGATAATTGTGCATTAGTTGTTTGTCACCGGATTCAAAAATGGGTATGACTTTGGCAGTTTTGAAGATTTGGGGAAAGATGCCGAGTTCAAATACTAGATCAAAATAGAAGGACAATACAGGAGCTAGAATTTCGTTTCCCAGGCGAAGAAAAAAAGAAATATTGTCGCATTTTTTTGTATTTTGTGGCATATTTATTCTCCTATCACGAGAAAGCGATCAATGCGCTATACGAGCTCGCTTAGGAGTTGCCGGCCATCTGTCTACCACACCAAGATGGGGGAATACCGCTAAGTGCCTTTCCCAACGGCACAACAAGTAAACTTGCCTGCTTGTTCTCCACACTGTCCCTTTAATGCTGAGCGTCAAGCAGGGAAGCTGTGAATACCACTTGGAAAGTCATTGGTTTGACCCGACTTGGAATCAAACCCAAGTCTACAGCTCAAGAGGCCGACGCTCTTACCGCTCGGCCGACTGAGCTGTTAAAATGCTTCGTGAATGCCGAGAAAATTTATGGCATTAAAAACTTGCGGAGGGTCAAGTGCCATGGTGAGAAATACTGTGTTCGTCAAAAAGGATTTAAAATCCGTTTTTTTGGAGGTTTGACATGTAATCAGAGCGCTGTCGTAAGATTGGTTGATGGTAGCTGAACGACAATTTAATTTAGGAGGGATTACTATAACAGCAGATTTTTGAGGATTTATTTTAAGTCTTTTCGCAGGACACCAATTTCTTAAATTTTTTAGCTACGGTTGCAATGAAGCCCAAGGTTTGACAGGGAAGAGTTTTCAATGATTAAACAAGTATCGTCAGCAACAGGACGAGGTTTACAGGAAAGGGCATTGCAAATATCATTAACATAGATGAGGTAAAAAAGGGGACCAAGTATGGAACCTTGGGGAACTCCTATTTTAATGGCAATAATCGGGGAAGTGCAATATTTAAACTTACATATTGACTTCTCTCGTAGAGATAGCTTTCCATTAGCGTATAAGCAGGGCCACGTATATCGTAAAGGTAGATTTTTTTTCAAAGAATGTTATGTGATACAGTATCAAATGCTTTTTGAAAGTCCATTAAAAGGAGGGTGGTAAATTTTTGCGTTTGGATTGAATCATAACAAAGACTAGTGACATCTAATTATGCATGCAAAACTGAGTGATTATTTCTAAAGCCATACTGGTAATCATATATAGGCCTAACATCATGTTCACCAAAAAATTTCAAGAGTCTTCTTTAAATGAGTTTTTCAAGGATTTTAGATAGGCTAGGGAGTAGGGAAATTGGTCGGTAAGCAGTTAACCAATAGCTTGCTACCAGATTTCAAGATTGGCATGATTTCAGCAGTTTTCAGAATTTGTGGAAAATAACAACGACTTCGCCGATGACATGCCATTTCTGGTAAAGTGCCTGCATTCAATTCAATTTAATAGCCTGTCAAACTTTGAAAGCACTAGCCTAGGACCAGCCCTTGCACCTGGGAGTCTTGTTTTTTTGCTGAATTTCCGTTGATATTCTCCACACTAGTATGCGCATGTTAGCCTATAATTCAACAGGTCGTCTGCCTTTTTTTACCTGCGAAACCAAAAAAAGTTGAAATATTTTAACGTGTTATGTTTTTCGTGAGAGGCCAGATTTTTTCCGCGGGTAAAAAACAATGAAAAATTCCGCTGGCAGTGAGAAGGAGTCCGTTCGCAAAAAAAGATTCGCTTTCCGTTTTCCGCGCACGTGTAAACTGTTCATTATACTCGGTTGCCCTAACATCAAAGTTAATTAGAGAAAAGGAGAATTTAACGAACCGGTATCAGTGTTTTAGATCAAACTTATTTTTAGGAAATTTTTTAAAAGTTGGCTCTTGTTTTTTGACTTTTTAAATGAATGGATTCGGTTTCAAATTGAAATCCGCACGGACTCGGGCTCGGGCATACAGTATATGATCGAGTTCGAGACGGATTCGGGCCTAAACTAGTGGGCCCGCTTGCAACTCCGTCTCTACCATCAACTTTTGGACTCGTGCTTAGCAGAATTATTTACTGGATGTAAGGCGTAGCCCATTTTTATATTGCACTATAACTTGACTTTGTTTCTTAGGATTATAACATTCTTATGCGGAATCTTGTATTCGGGAAAAGAGTTGGACTTGTATCACCAGTGAGCTTGTCTAAATGCGGAGCTTGCACAGTTACATATGATCGAAATGTGGTAAGATTATTATGCTGCAAATTGATCTACAGTACTTTTGGACACATAACGTTATGATACTTTAGAAAAGTTTGGTGGTTTATTTAAGCTCAAACTGCATTCAGCGATTTTAATTTCGCACAATTTTGTCTAGTTCATAGAAGTGTCAGTGCATTTTCAGCTAATTTGTGAAACAGTTTCCGATTTCAACATTTTGTTCAAACATACTTCAAATTTGCCTGACCTGTGTATTGGAACCAATCGCGTCTTAGCTGAGAAGAAACAGTCAATCAGGGCAATTTTCTTAACCGAGTTTCCGTAGCAATGTCATCTCAAACTGTGATCGGTGTATAGGGTAAATTGCTGACGCATTTGCAACACATATCATTTTATGTCCAAAAAAAACGAGGTTTACCGTAAATGGGTCACAATCTCGAAAAAATATGACGAAATGTCAGCTCATCCGGGTACAAAAAATTCTGTAACCGGGTACAAATTTGGTATTTTTGATTTGATTCATGACTGGATGGCGATACGTGGGGTGTATCGCCAGCCAGAGAAAACTATTGAGTTACGTGGGATGGCTGCTGAGCTGATGTTCATGTTATTTCCCAAAAACAACGCGATTTTTTGCTTGTTTTTTGGCAGAGAAATATGACTTAGGTGTTCATTTGTCGGCCTAGTTTTGACTGTGAAGAAAGTTTTGGAAAAGCCGTCGGTCGCAAACCGTCACTGGTCAACCGGAATTACTCGCGCGAACAAACGCTTAAAGTTTTGAGACTGACTACCCCCCCACTAATATTTAAGCAAAATTACGATCAACATGAGGGATTGTGCATTGCTAAAACTTTTTGTCTGAGTCTTGTCGAGGGAATGATCAGAATGAAAAAGTCGAAAAATAAAGGAAAGAGTAAAAAACGCAGCAGCGCAAATGTCTCAAAGAGAAGTTTAAGGGTTTTTTAAATGGATGAAACCAAAGTCAAGATCAAGGCCGGATTAAGCAATAGACAAACTGGGCAGTTGCCCCTGGCCCCTCACTTCGGGGAGCCCCGCGCTTTCACTAATTTTTAACGGTATTAGCTGTTGAATAAAATTGAAATAAATTTACAGCTTTATAACCGACATTACTAGCAAACTTGAAGTGAGAAATCAAAATATTTACGTACCGGTGCAGTAATAATCTGTACGAAAAAAACTTTGAAACAGACTTTCTATGACAAAGTAACTGCAATGTTATGTCGCAGTACAGACTGCCATAACCGTATCTAAATTAATGGATTCAAACGACTATCAAATTGTTTAAAAATCTTAGGACTTCTAGCCTATATCTAGCAGCGAGCAGACTGCAAACAAACTTAAGTTAGTGAAAATTTACAAGCTATTTCATTTCAAAATGCGAAATAAATTTGCAGAGATGGGCAGTACCGCGATACTTTTTTGGTATCGTTATCGGTACCGTTCAAGAGCGGATCCAGAAAGTTTTGGTGGGGAGGATGTAACTTTGAATTTGGTTGAATGTTAACTAAATACAAAGACGCTGAGACGTTTAGAAGCGGAAACGGGAGTAAATATGCCCTATGAAAATGTTTCATGTCAGGGGCGCATTGAGAATTTTTTTGCAGGGAGAGGGCACCAGATTTCGTCACTTTTTCAAGCGCAGCTTTTTCCGGCACAGTTGATTGTATGCAATTTAAATAACAAAAGGACTCAGGGGGTCCGGGGGCATGTTCCAGCGGAAAATTTTTGAAAAGTTGCATACTGTAAAGGCCATTTTAGTGCTTTTTGAACAATTTTCAGGCAAAATTTGCTCATATTTTTGGCCTCTATCTTTGAGTGCTTCGCCAAATATGATGTATTTTGTTCGCACAGTTTCGATTATGCTTGCTTAAGGCGACTAAGGCATATTGTTATGAAGAGGTTCGAAATTACGGAAAAATTTTATTCATTCAAGGCATTGTTGAAAATGGCTAGTGGGGGGGGATGCATCCCCCACATCCCCTCCTCCCTGGATCCGCCCCTGGTACCGTCGATACTTTTAACAAATGTACCGTTTTGGGACCGTCGTTACTTTTGAGACCGTTTTACTTGATATTTCGGTAACTTTTTTGGACTAACCTGTGGTTCCCAATCTTTTTGTCTTAGTGACCCCTTTTAAAAATGTTTGTAGATACCGCGACCCCCACTTATGTTCTTTCCTCAATGCATAATTAGAAAATAAGCACTAAAATGTTTTTCGTACATTTATTGATGACCTTGTAGGTCTGCAGCTAATCGTGAAATTTGAGCTTGCGTGCTAGACAAACCCAGTCTCATGTTGTCTTCCAGATTCATTCCATTTCTTTCTTTCGTTGTCATATGCAGAAGAGCAGAAAAAACACTCTCGCATAGATACGTCGTTGCAAAGGGCAGTAATAACTTACGTGAAAAACCAGCTTAGAAATCTGTAGGTATGGTTTGAATCATACATCTCACACTAAAATTGAAAGAGTGACTTTTCATGGTATAGAATGCGAGCAGATGAGTCACTTTTAAGATCAAAATATTGATCTTGGATTTCATTAGGAATGCCACATGCATCCACAAAAGCGGAAAACGGATTTTGCACAAGTATAACTCCTTGCCCTTCGAGTTCTAGAAAGTAACGTTGGAACTCAGACTACATAGACTGCAGGTGTGCCACAATCAATTTTTTTAAATCTTCAAACTCTTCTCCCGTTTCTTCCATGCTAGAGACACTGGACAATCTGTCAAACTTAGCAATGTTCGCAATATGCACTTTTCGCAGCCAATTTTTCAGTTTTGAGACAAATGCCTTCACATTATCATTGAGTTGTATAATATTTGTGTCTTTCCCTTGAAGTTTCAGATTTTGGTAGTTCAATTTTTCAAATATATCCGCCAAATCAGCCAGGCTGTTCAATGTTCATCCACTTATTATCATCATTGAAATACGACAAAAATTCCCGGTTATTTTTAAATTTTAAAAATGCCCGAATCGCAACCTTTGTCTCATAAATGCGATTAAGAACGTTTCCTTCGGAGAGCCAACGAATAGCTGTGTGGGAAAAACAACGTTTCGTGAGTTGGGTTCATTTCCTTGCAAAGTTCTTTGAACTGACGTGAGCTGAGATCTCCTGCTTTGATAACATTTTCGATTTTCCGTTTGCTTCAGTTGCAAGTTCCTTAACCTGTTTTTGAAAGCCAGATTGCGATTCTAGCATAGAAGGGGCGCCATCGGTGCAATACTCTACAAACATTTGTCCATTTAAGTTGGGTAGATTTAAAATAAGTTGTCATTTTCTTCATAACGTCTGCACTTTTTGTAGTAGTGCCAGCTCACTGCAGAAAAGAAACTTCTCTCTAAAGTTGCCGGCATTGATATGTGTGACAAAAACAAGAAGCTGAGCACACGAACTAACATCTGTGGTCTCGTCTTCGTGAAATGAAAACATGGGAGTAGCCTTGATCTCCTGTATCACTTGCACTGCTACATCTTTGGACATATCCAATATGCGTCTTTTGATGGTATTGTTAGAAAGAGAATTGTTAGAAGACGACAAAAATATGCAACAAATGAAAACACGACGAAAAGCTTATTTTATCATAAACGAATTTTGCCAAAATTGCAATCTTGCAAAGCTGTCTGAACGGATCTTCACAATCGAAATCAATGAAATTACATCAAACATTATATTAATAAATTAAGCATGTGCAAAACTATAATATCGGTAACAGTCTGGCGACAGGATATACCTCCCTGGTACCACCAACAGTTACGAACTTCCATCTCTAAATTATCTGAGTTATCTTTTTTTGAGTGTAAAGTAGAATCGAGCAAAAAAAGCAAGAAAGCAAAAATTGACCTTATAAAACAAATTGATCTAAAAAACAAAAAATTGACATTTATTGACTTTATAACTTTATCAATACTGATCCTACGACCGTGAAATTTTGTTTCCACATTGTTAGAGTTATTTTCTACTTCCAAAAAAAAATTGACTTTATTGACCGTGAATCGCCCTTGTCATCATATAAATTTTATCACACGACAAAGCACATTTACAATTTTGTTAAGTTGCCTGAGTCTAAGACAAAAACGAAAGAACAATGCATTTGAGCATATCTTGGTGCTCCCTTTTAGCAAGTGAACAATGCAAAAATATCGCTAATTGAGATATGCAGAATAATTTTTTGAAGTTACATGTAAGTATGCTACTAATAATAACACTGTGTAACACAAATTTTGTTCCCGGCTTCTAAGTGTTATTTCCTGATTGGTTACGTCTAGAAACCAGGGAAAACGCACATAAGTTCACCTAAACTTTGCTTTTGTGGATATGAGAGTGATTTTTCGAAATTCAGATTTTTGGCTAGCATCTATGTTTTATGCATGTTCTATCCAATGGCAATATGATAACACTATCCCAATGGCAAAGGTAACATGGAAATGTCGTAAATTCACCTTGGAGACCCACCAAGAATGCCACCATTCTGAAATCTCCAATTACTTGCCAGTTGAACTGGTCACACTTTAGAGCAATCAGAAGAGTTTTTGACATTTGTATAGTTTTCTTCAAGATGCATTGAGTGAGCAAGAGGGATAGAAGGATATCTGTTTCCATTCTGATGCAGTACGCCTTTTAGACTCCTGCTTGAACTAACGATAAAAAGGCGCCAGTCGTTTGGAATAGAAGGAATCTCAATCGAGTCGAGAAGACCATTTACATTACGCCAAAAGCAAAATCCATCTGCTGACGCAAAAATCTCGAGAAGTCTTGGTGACGTTTACACTGGTCAGTGACTCAAATAAACACATGAATCAAGCAAGTTTCATTGTTTAAATCTGGATGTCAACCATTCTGTCAGCCAAACAAACCAAATCAGACAAACTTTTTTGTTGTCTGTAAACTCTCTTAAAGCTGGTCACCAGAAATTCCTGTTGGTGATGGCAACAACTAACAACTCAGGTGGCCGAGTGCTAAGAGCGCCTACCTTTGCAGTCGTATACTCAGGTTTGATTTTTAGTCGGCTCAAACCAATGACTTTCCAAGTGGTATTCACAGCTTCCCTGCTTGACGCTCAGCATCAAAGGGATAGTGTGAAGAGCCAGCCGGCAAGTTTACTTGTGGTGCCGATGGGAAAGGTACTTTGCGGGATTCCCCCATTTTGGTGTGGTAGACAGATGGTTGGCAACTCCTAAACGAGCTCGTTATAGCGCTGTGATCGCTTTCTAGTGGTAGGAGGATAAATATAAATAATACAAACGCTATATCACACGATTTTAGCCAAAAATCTGAATTTCGAAAAATCACTCCCAAAACCACAAAAGCAAAGTTTGAAAAGAAAAAACGCGATTTTCCAACCCTCCTGGTCGTAAGTGATCAGGAAATCTTGGTTAGAACCCGGGAACAAACAAAAAGTTTTTTTTTTTTTGTTACACAGTGTAATTATACCACATAGAGCAACTTTGGCTGGGAAAAAGTTAATGAGTGCTAGCTAAAAATACAAACTACGAAGCTTTCATTTTAGTGTAGGCTCCATGGTGTAAATGTCAAAGTCAACGGAAAGTCAAAAGCTTTAATAAGCGAGGGTGCAATTTCACTTGTAAGGCTATTCTTGCAAGAAATTGAAGTCTTCTTTGCTTTTATATGCAGGCATAATTTTTCGCGATTTTATGGTTGCTCTTATATAGCCATCTCTCGATTTTTTTCCATAAACTTGCTTTGAAGCTTCAGAAACTAGCTTTATACAATGCTCAACGGCTTGCGAGTGACAGGCAGGGGCGGATTTACAGCACGTGGAGCTCTGGGATAATGTAATAATGGTGCCCTCTTTCCCAAGTTCAGCGAAAGCTTATACGATATAAAATGAAAAGAACAATAAACCGAAAGAAAAAAACAAAGCAATACTAATATTGATCAGTAGCGTAAAAAGACCAGTATGGACTTCTTGTGCTTTGTTCAGCACGCTCAATTACTGCCTTTGAGTCCTACTGAGTAAGATCAAATATATTCTTCTTTGTTAAAAACAATTAGTGCATTTCCATTACATCGATTTACCCAATCGGTTTAATGGGTTTATATTTTCCTTTGTTTAATTTTACAATCGTTTTTACGCGTGCGGTACTTATATAATGAACGAACCAAAAAAACTGAATCATTTTAAAATCGTTCTTAGGCCGCGTTCACACATAGTGGCTTTCGCAACCAGGCACGAAACTTCATTTTGATATTGCGAACGCATTTTTCAAGATTTTAAAAACTTCTTCAGCAATTCAAAAAGGTAACCATTTCAGTTTTTGAATCGCTGAAACAAGTTCGAAAAGAATTAAAATAGCGTCTGCAATAACAAAATGAAGTTTTGTGCCTGGTTGCGAAAACCTCCATGTGTGAACGCGGCTTTAGTCTCGTCGGCAGCGTGACCGAACGGTCTGGAGCGCCGTTTTTATGGCGACCATAATGAGTCGAAAGGTCGCGGTTCAACTCTTACTCTCGACATTTTTGTTGTGTTCTTGGATAAGGTACTTTACGATATTTGTCGCTGCCTGGTGGCTTGAACAAGCAGCAAATTCAACTAAAGACAAGAAGAGGAACCTCAGAAAAGTTAACTCCCAAGCGAGTGAGGATATCTAATCTGACATATAGCCATACAACTGGCTTTCTCGTGAATGGAGGATAAAAATGGAAAATCAATTCAAAACAAGTTTTTATTTCTAATAGTCTTTCATAATAAACAAAGATTCGGTAAATCGATTCAATGGAAATGCAGAAGCCTAGATGGCTTTATCTTTTACTCGAAACAATCAAGAAATAAAGCGACTGATCAACTAATAACAGTCATTAATCATATTATCAATGTATAGGCAAAGCTGGGCACCAGCGTCGCTACCCGTTATGCTAGTAATTCGCTAGCGTCAGTGCCGCTGTTTTTTCCAATCACTAGCGTGAAGCTAGCGCCGCCGCTGTTTTCATCGTGTTTTGAAATATAGTGTAGCTATGTCTTATTCATAAAAACCAAGCTATACTATGCTACTGCTCTCTGCAATAGATTTTATTCTTTCACATTAAAGCTGGAACTACCACTTCTCCTAGAACAGGGGTGGGCAAGCTTTTCACAGGAAGGGCCAGATTTGGAAAAACCGTTGAAGCCGCGGGCCGCACGCTGATTGGAAAACAAGGTGAAGACTTCATTATTTAGAGATCACGGTCGACGTACGAATGTGATCTCCAAAATGAAAGGTTTTCACCTCGTTTTTTACTCCAATTTGGCAAAGTTGAGGCTGATTTTGTTGAAAATCACTGCCATCCATGATCTCTTAAGGAAAAAAAAGGTCTTCCGCTCAATTCACGGTGGGAGTTTAAATTTGTGTAAGTGCCGGCGGGCCAGAATAAAAGGACCGGCGGGCCGGATTCGGCGCGCGGGCCGTAGTTTGCCCATATGTCTGTTCTAGAGTGTAAAGTTATGAAGCCTTGATGTTGTAGCTGGCCTACCGTTGTACGATGGTGCAATAATTTTTAGCGCTAGATTCTTCAGAGACATTAAACATTTTCTGCTAGTATAACCTCTACTGTAGTCTGGCACTCTTGCTGGCAAGTGGCCATTTAGTGTCATCGTTTGTTCATTACTACCTGAATTAACATTTATCTTACTCTTTATCGTGACGTTTGAATCGGCAAAAAGCGGATAACTTTTCTTCGAAAAAAATTGCTGTCCGCGATCTACAAAGCAATAATGTTAGCTGATAACAACTGCGATTCTTACTTTGAGAAGATTTTTGCTTATAAATATTAATGTTGAGTTAACTAACAACATATCACATTTACCCACAAGGCCCCAACCTCTCAGCGCCAAAATTTTTATAAACTTTGGTAGTTTCTGCAAGTAAAGACCTTTTTTAAAAATCGAAAATATTTTTTGTCAAAAAAAAAACTTTTAGAAAAATATAAATTTGTGGGCCCCTACATGTAGTGGGGCTTTGGACTTCAGCCCGCTCCGCCCCCCTTAATCCGCCACTGATGACAGGGAACGCGAACAACCAACGGATTCTCAGCGAATTTTTGAAGCTCTTCATAGATAGATGGATAGATGGATAAATGGATCGATGGATAGATAGATAGATAAATAGATTGATGGATCGATAGACAAACAAACAGACGGACGGACGGACGGACGGACGGACGGACGGACGGACCGACGGACGGACGGACGGACGGACGGACGGACGGACGGACGGACCGACGGACGGACGGACGGACAGATAGATGGAGTGATGGACAGACGGACAGATAGATAGATAGATAGCCATCTGTCTACCACACTACGATGGGGGAATCCCGTTAAGTGCCTTTCCCAACGGTACAACCAGTAAACTTGCCGGCTCGTTCTTCACATTGTCCCTTAAATGCTGAACGTCAAGCAGGAAAGCTGTAAATACCAATTTTTAAGTCATTGGTTTGACCCGACTCGGAATCGAACCCCAAGTCTACCGATCCAGAAGCAGACGCTTCATACCATTTGGCCATCTGCTCGGCTTAAAATTGGAAAAGTCTTTTAATAATGGTGGTTCTGTAGAGCAGTCACCCACTGATGGAAGAAGATCAATCAATTACATTGCTTCCTGATTAATTTTGGGTAACCTAAATGTCCTTAAAGTTGGTTCGCTAGTATCAGACGCATTTCGGATAGCTATTATTCTATCAATAGCTACTTGTCTATTTCTGCTGCTTAAATCAGCCAACATTGCCAAGAGGACATTTTCATGATGACCCCAATATGAATTCCTTTGCACTATTTTTTATTTTATTTTATTTAGTAGCATATTTATCCTCCTATCACGAGAAAGCGATCAATGCGCTATACGAGCTCGCTTAGGAGTTGCCGGCCATCTGTCTACCACACCACGATGGGGGAATCCCGTTAAGTGCCTATCCCAACGGCACAACAAGTATACTTGCCGGTTCGTTCTCCACACTGTTCCTTTAATGCTGAGCGTCAAGCAGGGAAGCTGTGAATACCAATGTTAAAGTCATTGGCTCGGAATCAAACCCGAGTCTACAGCTCAAGAGACAGACGCTCTATACCACTCGGCCATCTGAGCTGTTGAACTACTGGCCAAACCAAAGATTTAATAGTGTCACTATTTCAAGAAAATGATTTGATCCATCTGTACACCAGGGACGGAGTTTGATTTGGAACCAAATTGGTCCGTAGTACTGCACGACAAATTGTGCGAGTAACTGTAGGTTTTCACTTGGTTGATCTGCAGCAACATACAATCTGCAAATTCTGCTGGCTGTAGTAAGCCATCTGGCATTGGACAATGGTCCAGGTTTTTCTCTCAAGAGATCGTTGCTTACAACCCCAGTTTTAACAGCTTTAATAATGCGATATAAATAAGCTCGATCGTGACTTAGTTCAGCAACATCAAATTCAGGTAAAGGAGGCCCTTCGGCAATGCACTTAATACCTCCAGATGAAAGTGGAAACGCTTCGCTCATTGCCAAATCTTTTCCAATTGAACCCCTCCATTGCGTGGATGACGTTGTTGGGCCAATCAAATTTTTGCAAAGATGACGAAGTGGAAGTTCAATCAAGTGCAAATTGCAGATATTCCATTGCAAAGATCTACCCAAGCTAGCTTTTAAAAGGTGTATTGCTCCGTTTTTGCGTCCGGTATTCACCGCTGTGCTATCAGCACCAATTGCTTTTATACTTTGGATCTCTAAGCCCATTTCTTCAGCAGAGTTTCGAAGTCCTTCTGAAATTTTGCTTCCTGTTCCTTGATTGCGTTGAGCTGTTCTACCTACGTACCGACTGTCACAGTGGCACTTATACTCATAGATGACGGAACTCTTTTGAATGGCAGGTAGAACATCTTTCCGACTAGTAGGCAGCATTTGTCTGGAGACAAATAAAGTCCGTAAAGCCACGGATCCATAACAGTTTTCAACAGCGATTTGGAGGTTCCTTTCTAGTGTCAGTGCCGCCTTGCCAGTGCAGGTGACTCGGAGGTAGACAGGACACTTATCAGGGCCAAACCGCTTGGGGCGTGAAAACTGCGTGATCTTTTTGGATATTTGTTTAAGAACAAAATCCTCAGGGTATCCATTGTCCTGTAAGATTTCCTTGATCCGGTTGATTTTTTCCTTCAGTTTGCTTTTGGAGCAGATCTTCAAAGCACGATGAACAAGCGTTGACACTAAACTGGCTTTACGTTTTATCGGCGTAAAGGATTCCCAGCGTAGGTACTGGACTGTGAACGTAGGTTTGCGATAAACTTTCGTTTTGTAGCTACCCTTCGTGTGTTCAACGTGGACATCGGGGAAAGGAAGAGAGTTGTTCTTCTCCTTTTCAAAAGTAAACTGAAGAGAGGAATGTAGACTGTTAAGTCTAATTAAAAATTCCTCTGACTCTTTTTCATTTTGAAAGATGACAAAAGTGTCATCGACATACCTGAAATACACGGCAGGTTTGGATATTTCAGAAAATAGCTTTTCTTCATAATATCCAACAAAAATGTTGGCTAAAGCGGGGCCAAGTGGTGAACCCATAGCCACTCCGTCTATTTGCCTGTAGATGGTGTTGTCAAAACTGAATTCAACCGTACTTGTGGCACTGTGCAACAGTTCCACAAATACCTCTTTTGGAATACAAGGTTGAGAATCAGGTAAGTTATACAGCGTGTCTGCACATATTGCGATGGTTTCATCTAGCAGGACGTTCGCAAACAAGCTGCTTACATCGAACGAACACATAAAACTATCAATCTGCCCATCCAGTTTCCGAACGTAATCGGAAAACGTGAACGAGTCAGAAATGCAGTGTGCTGTGTAACGGTCCAATACCGGTTGCAGTGAGCTGGCTAACCACTTGCTTAATTCATGGTGAGCCGAGCCGGTCATAGACAAAATGGGACGCATTGGAACTTCCGGCTTGTGCGTCTTCGGCAGTCCATACATCCGGGGTCTCTGGGAGCCTGTAGGACGTATAAATCGGTAAACTTCTTAAGGAATAAGCTTAGCCTTGAATAATTCGAGGAGTCGCTTCTGAAGTCGTGACTCGATGGCAGCGGTGTTGTCGCACGTCGAAGCAGGTCCAACACGTTCGAATTTCGTCTCATCATGTAAGATGTTGTTCATCTTATTGGTGTAATCACTTTTATTCAAAATGACTACGCCTGAGCCCTTGTCCGGTTTGGTGATAGTGATGCTATCATTTCTTCGCAATTTGGTAATTGCGGAGAACCACTCTTTTTGCATCGCAATGTCATGATTGTTAGGTTTGTTCTCGCAATAGATATAAGCCAGATCGGCGAGGCAACCCTTTCCATCTTAGTCTGCTCGAAGCAAGCTACATCAAAGTACGCCGACCTAATCCATGCAAACAGAAAGAGTTTGTTTATACTCTTAAACTGTTCTAGTAGAATTTAGGTTCGCACGACTTGTCCAATCAAAAGTGCCCGCGCTCGATTGGATTCGTTGATGTAACTACCGCTTCGCTGCCGTCCGAAACTGATATTTATGAATCGCCAGACCTTGCTTTCTCGTTTCCACTTTGACGCGATTACCCACTGAAGAGTGCGTCACGAAAAGCTTCTGGGACAACAGCTTTTTTCAAAGCTACTCAAAAAGAGTTACTGGGACAAAAGCTTTTCTCAAAGCTCTCAAAGAGTTATGACAGAGGGTTTCTTGAAGCCTAACGCGAAAACAGCTTTTTTTAAAGCTATTCCCAAGTTCTGTACCGCCAACCAATTATTCAAGAATTAATTTTCATCGTATCTTTTCAACAGGCAGCAAGATTCTATGCATCGTATTAGCTTATCTAAACTACTAATTTTCATCGTATCTTTTCAACAGGCAGCAAGATTCTATGCATCGTATTAGCTTATCTAAACTACCACTTAAATATGGAGTTCTGCAGAGCTCAATTTCAGGGCCGTCATGCTGTGATCTAACTAACTCAATCAACACCACTCCCAGGCTCTCTGCTGATGATACGTGCATTATCGCAAATGCTCCTTCCCCCGCTGTGTTGGAACGATTGTGAAATGGCTGAATTATTTATGTGGGTCAAAGTCAATATACTTAATAGTTAACACTGCGAAGTCATACGCCCTGATAATATTTCTCAATGCAAAATCCGTATCTTCCATTTTCAACATTTTCATAATTATTTTCCAATTAAGGTAGTTGATGACGTTAAGTATCGAGGCAATATTTTAGGCAAAAAATTACAGTTTAAACAGCACATCGCATCGCTGGAATCCAAATTATCTCGTTGCTTAGGTATTTTTAACAAAACCAAAATTTTCTTATTTAACGATATCCTGAAAAAATTAAACTGCGCTGTCATGCACTCCTACTTCAGTCTCGGGTCAATTATTTGGAGCGCCACGCTTGAACCAAATCTTTTGAAACTGCAAAGTATCCAATCAAAGGCTATCCGCATACTTGCAGTGAGCTGCCTGGCGCGTACATGCCTCTCCTCTACACGTAAAGCTTAACATTTTAACTACAAACGAACTTATTTTGTATGCTCTGGCAAAATTTATGCACAAATACAGTATTATCTAAAATGTCTTCCTCCCTCCCTCAATAACTGTGTTACTCTAATCTCTTTTGTCCACTCTTGCCATAACATAAATGCTGCAAAATTTAACCAAAACTTTACCCCACAGTTTCCCACCCCATTACTGTTACGATAAAATATGCCTGATGCAATCACATGCTAAATGTTGAATATCGTCACTTTTGCATAGTGGTCTTAACCTTTTGTTCACGAGTATATGTTCTCACATCAACTCAAGCGACAGACTCACTGGACCTAACGGCTACACTTACCACATCACAGACAATTTTTCATGTACATCCAAAGACATTATCTTCGCCATCACATGTGCAAAATGCTTAAAAGCGTTGTTATATATTGGAGAAACCGGACAAACCCTGCGGAGACGCGTAAATGGACATAGAAACAATTACGTACCCAACAGCAACATGCGTGCATCGGAACATTTCAATACGGACAATCACAACTTGGACAATTTTAAAGTTAAGATTAGGGCAACCAAAAGTCAATAAAATCAAATATTTTTAATTGGCTCAAAAACCCATTAAACTTCTGCTAAGCATGTTTCAGCTTCAAACTAGGCGTAGTTTAAAAGTTATTAGGTCAAAATAAGGTCAAAATGTTGCGTTGGGTCAAAATAAAGTCAAAGTTTGCTTTTTAGGTCAAGATACAAAATCTGCGTCGTTTTTATTGTTTAATATGCATTGTTTAATTAATAGATGAAACAAATTCCGTCGTGATGATTGGTTGCCAGCTTATGGAAAGCAAACCGGTAGTCCCTTTTTTAACATAGGCGCTTTGCAACAGCATTCGAGTATAAAAGTAGTAAACTGTGTTTATGACGAGACAATTGTTTTTGAATAATTCCAGAATTTCATTGTTATAGCGCAGTGGCCGGAGATCGAGTTTCAAGGATTAGTTTAATTTCTAACAGTGTAGGAAAACATGGTTTGCCAAATTGGACTTTTTTAGGTCCAAATTCACGAAATTTGGAGTTTTTTTAACTTGTTTGGACCAAAAAAAGTTATTTTGTACCATTGAACTAATTTGGTTGAAGCAATTTTAGTTCTATTTTGTTCTTTGTTTATGTTGGTTTCGTTGTACTTCGTTCATAAAAAACTATGCAGCATTATTTTTACTTGCTTAAACATGTTGTCGCTTTTTTTATGACAAAATTTTTATGTCAAAAACAACGGTAACATTTTAAATTTTTAGGTCAAAATTTTAAAATTTTTAGGTCAAAATCTGGTTGCCCTGGTTATGATTCTGAAATACTCAACATGTGATACCAAATATGATCGGTTGACACAAGAACAAAAATTCATTTCCATGTTCGATTGTGTTAATTAAAGTTTGAATGGAGATTTATCATTTATGGCGAATTACAACAGTGAAATTTTTGTGTAAGCCTCATCCCTTATGTTCCTACTTTATTATTTCATTCATGAGCTCTTCACTTTCGTATTGAGGAAATGTGGGAATGCTTGCAGTTAGCTGAAACATCGGAGCGTTACGTAAGGATAATCAAAGATATGTATGATGGAGCGACAGCCAGAGACGGCTCGTACATAAGAGCTGCAGCACCCCCTAATTTTTTTTTTCTCCACTTAATTTTATTTTTTTATTACTTTTTGAAGTTTTATTACCAAGCTTTTTTATATTTTGTTTTTTTTTTTCAATTTTTCGATCATATATAAATATTAATTTATAAATGGAATCCCTGCTTTGTTCTGCAGCACAATTTTTTTCGTACGCAGATGAGCCAACGGTGACGCAACGAAGGCTATTGATGACATTTTTGGACTTGCTGTTTAACTTCTGTATGTGCTGCACTGTTGGCAGAACAAAGCCGATTGAGACTAGCTCAGGCTCATGGCATAACTGGACTAGTTTTTAGCCCTGCTACATCTGTCGAGTTAGCCCGTGTAAAAGCTCTATTACAGTTGGTACTTGATGCAGATTTAGCCTGGGTAGGCTTTCTATTTTAGGCGGACAAATATAAGTAGCCCAACTGTAGGTTAATCAGTAATGGTAGGCTACCGGTACCAGTATGTGTAGACATTTGGATCATTACCAGGCAAGCCCGCAGCCAGGAGGGGGCGCAAGAAAAAGTTTCGCCCCCCTAAAGAAAATCAGCTATTTTTGCGTGCTTATATTGGTGTTCATTGTGCACTGTAGTAAACTCGGAAAAATTTGGTAAATATCTGCTAAATACGTGATAGAAAATTATTCAAAGAAACTCTTTGTATAACCCGAAACTACGGTATTAAAAGTTCGTTTTCATCATAAACAAGTTGCATCAAAAATTTATTCCACTTTTACGTATTATTGTTTTCAAAACCCGCAACGAGGAGGGGCGCGAAACATTTTTTACCACGTTTTTGCTTAGTTAGTGACTAGTTATGGTGTGGTACGATATAATTCATGTTGTTTGTTTAAAAACTTGTATAAACCATTAACTGAACTGAGCAAACCCGCAGTTCTCACAAAAAGTTGCATTACCAACAAGCCCGTCTAGTTTAATTATGGTAGGGCCTACTGTATTTTTTCACAACCTGGTACAGAAACCAATGGAAGCTGCTTGAATTACAATTAATCACCTAGATCTGTAGGCTGTATGTTTGCTCAGTTTGGGTGTCACCACAGTCACCAATAATAATTTAACGCAAAAAAATCGATTTGTGTTGCATCGCACTCTCGTTTGCGAGTGACCGTAAGCATTGTACAGGAAAAAGTGGATTCTGTGTGGCGTAGCAGTAAAGCATTCGATTTTTGGTCGTTAGTTTAGAGTTCGATGCTCTTTACCGTTGCTGCGTAAGTATGCTACCTCTGTTTACGTTGGCATTGTGCTGCGTCGGTGCTTCATTTCTGTTCTCCGTTACTTTTTTTTAATGAAAACTTGTACTCAATGAAGATACGAAAAAGAGAACTTACACGGGTAGATACTAATCACTGTAATCAGTGCCTCTGCGGTTTGGCAGAAAACCCTACTTTCTCGGTAAACAACCGCAAAGTGTGCGGACTTTGACTTCCCGGAAATTTCGCAGCAATGCGTCAAAGTTGAATTAAATTTCTGCCGAATGGTTTGATATAAGCTAACGTCCGTTTTGAACTAGAAAAGAAAAAAGTTTTCCTTGGATTTTTATATATGATGTCATAATCCGACATTGCAAAAATTTCGTCCGAGCCATGACCCTGCTGGGCGAGATCTATTGTCTTGAATTACTGCTGGATTGGACAACTAAATGGACAAGTTTGTCACCAGAATTCCTTCCACTGCAAGATCTTTCTCTAACGCGGCCTCGTGCTTTCTTTTGTCATCGCAAAGCACACCGAACAGCAGCTCTACCTCAGCGACATCCATTTTTTCTTTGCAAAGGCATCATTAGGATAGTTTATCAGATGATCTGCAAGAAGACGCTCCTTCCAGGCCAAAACTACAACTACATGCCAAGAATAAATACAATTGCTCTTTCCGCGATTTACTATACCAACTAGGGTGCCAGTGCATGTTTTGCTTTACAAAGTAAGAATCTACTACATCTGATCGGCTCTGGAGCAGAATATTTGTAAAAAAACGCCAAACCCGCAAGCTGATGATGTTTTGAAGAACCGAAATGGTCTCTCAAAATTGTACCGCGGTCTCTCAAAACTGCAAAGTTTTATTGAAACAATTATTGTTGACTCTAGTTTCGTTTATAAATTTAAAAATTGGCGATCTTTCAAAATTGCTCAATGGTTCTTCTAGCCAAACCTTAAAAAAAACACTGCAATGTGTTATCTAATTATTATTATTATTATTAGTGGGCGGTGGTGCCAAAGAGGAACAACAACGTTTAAACCGCTCTGGCACATTGTGTAGGCCATCAATTAGGCCCATTACAATTTTTCACCGCTTTTTTTTTTTTTTGTTTTATTCAGACTAGTCTACTGGCCGTATTCAGCAAGCCTTCCGGCCTGCTGCAAATACTTAGCCAGCAGATTTATATTTAGCTTTTGTACCACAGATTTTATTGTGGTTTTTTTCTTTACCAAGCACCTTTCTTCGAAGGGTTTGGTAATAAGTGCATGCTCCAATATGGTGATTTGGAGTTTCTTCTTCCAGGTTACATTTTGGACATGTCGGTGACTCGTCACGTCCAGTGGTCTTCCTGTGTTTCTGTAAGTTGCAGTGACCAGTGAGGACTTGCAACACTTCATTTAATCTAGATCTGTTGAGACTCAAAAGTCGACGAGTTAATTGGGGCGAGGCCCACTCCACGTTTTCTTTTGTGCTCAGGCAGTCCTTTCGTTCTATCCAAGATGTTTTCCATCTTTCAACACTCCAATCCTTTATTGCAGCGCGACAGCTCGCATATGGGATTGGAACAAAAGGCTCAGGGCCGAAGCAATTAAATGCTGATCCTGATTTAGCTAGTGTATCCGCCTTCTCATTACCGTGGATGCCGGTGTGGCCCGGCGTCCATGCAACAGTGACGTGATTGTCTTCACCCAATTTATTTAGGTGTTTGATACATGATAATACTGTACTAGATTTTACAGTATTATTTTGGATTGCCAGTATCGCTGCTTGGCTATCCACTAAAATTATTATTTCTTCATTTAGAGTTTTTTCCATGGTCAGTTTCTTCGCTACTTCAGCTATAGCGAAGACCTCTGCCTGAAAGACTGTACTATATCTTCCCAAATGGAAAAAACTTTGGTCTGTGTGAGATCCTGATGGGTATTCTATATAGAAACTCGCACCGGCTCTTCCATTCAATTTGGACCCGTCAGTGTAGCATCTGATTATGCTTTGTTCTAAAGCACGTTCAAACTGCACTGCGTCCTTGCGTTCTAAAACAAGGCAATTGTACTGTTTTCCAAATACCTTTGTTTTGTTTATCAAATCTGCGGGCATGCTCAACAAAGACAAGTTTTCCTTTGCTTCATTGCATACGTCAACATGACTTTTAGTTTTCCCTGTTGATCCGATTGTCATGGCTGACCAAAGGCCCACACGGGATAACCTGTATGAACCTTTTAGCGCCTCTGACAATATGAATTCATTAATTGGCATGATATTCAACAGCATTTCCAGAGCACCTGTGGGGGTACTGGGGAATGCTGAAGAAATCATGAGACAAGCTAGTCTTTGTACTCTAGCAAGCTTTTTCACTAGATATTTTTTATTTAGTCCACCAACCCAGGATGTACACGCATATGTGATAACAGGCCGTATCATTGCAGTGTATATCCATCGCATGTTGTTGGGATTTAATCCCCACGCTTTGCCCACTATTTGTCTGCATTGTAATAACGCCGCAGTCGCCTTGCGAGCAATACGTGTTATGTGAGGTTTCCAGGTAAGCTTACTATCAAGGGTTACACCTAGTAGTGTTGCTTCTTTGGAAATTACTAGCTGGCGTCCGTTTAAACGCAAGGTTCCAAAATCCGGCTTCCTTTTGTTAGTAAACAGAACTATTTCAGTCTTTTTACTGCTGAATTGAAGCTCTTGATTATGAGCCCAATTTCTTGCAATATTTAGCGCTTTTTGAGCCCTACCTTTGATCCACAGCATGTTGGTGCCAGTGACCAAAATTGCTACATCATCGGCATAGGCTTGTACATGAAAACCCCTGTTGCGTAGGTCTACCAACAAGGAGTTTAATACACAGTTCCATAGAAAAGGGGACAAAATACCACCTTGGGGATTCCCTTTTACTACTTCTCTTTTAATCTTTTCACCACTTAGCTCTACTTGAACTGTGCGGTGTCTCAGTAAATTCTCAATCCAATGGACGAGAAAAGGCGACACCTTCAATTCTCGCAGAGCATCGGCAATGCCACTATGTGTGATATTATCAAAAGCACCAACAATATCCAGAAATATTCCAAGTGCTGTTCTTTTCTTTGCCAAGCTTAGTTCTATGCGTCGTACAAATTCATGCAGTGCAGTTTCAGTTGAAACTCCTGCTCTGAATCCATACTGGAACGCAGAAAACCTTGCTTGCAAATTAGAATCATCATTAAAATGATACAGTACTAACCTTTCCAACCATTTAAGTTGAAAGGAAGTTAAAGTGATCATCCGGAAAGACTTAACTTCATGATAGTTTTCTTTACCGGGTTTAGGGATGAAGATACCAGTCCCTTCCTTCCATACTTTCGGCACATAGCTGTACTTCAAGCACATTTGGAAAATGGTTTGGTATATATTTCTAATACTATTCCAGCCTTTTTGTAGTAGCACCGGGTAAATACCGTCTGGTCCCGGCGCCTTAAATGGCAGAAATTCGTTTATTGCTCTTTCCATCTTTTCAAGTGAACAGATGGAGCTAACAATTTCGTCGTGCATTGGTAACACAACAGTGTTATCATTTGGTTCTTCTGCTGCTTTACTATAGTTTACCTCTCGACTTCCCGGTGCTAGGGTGTCTAAAAGGCAATTCATAGTCTCAACAGAAGATTCGGTGAATTGACCATTAGGTCTTAAAACGTTGCTTAGTGCACCGTTTCGTTTCGACGCATAATTTTAGCCAGCCGAGCGGTTGCACAGTGGCTATTCATCGATTCCGTAAAAAGACGCCAAGAATCTCTCTTGGCTTTTCTTACGGCATTTTTAAAAATCAATTGGGCCTGCTTAAAAGCTTCCCAATCGCTTCCAAGTTTTGATTTGATGGCTTTACGTTGGGCTTTACGAGCCTCTCTGCGGAGACAGGTTAGCTCTGTATTCCACCAAATATTTTCAGTTTTACGACGGATCTTACGCTGAGGGCAAGATATATTGTAAGATTTTATTATCTGTGATTGAACAGTTGATGCCAGTTTTTCTATATCATCTACTGATGATATGCTAACTGGTGTACTATTCAAATCATGCAACCTGTGACCAAGTTCGTTTGCATACTTATTCCAGCAAGTACGTCTAACGTTCCTGATCATTTTTGTTCTTTTGGTGCCACTTTGAACTCTAAACCTAATATACATGTGATCTGAAAAGGATGGCACATCACTGACATGCCAGTCACTTATACAGTTCTCAGCATTTCGGTTTATTAGAGTCAGATCTAGCACTTCTTCTCTTTTTCTCGTTCTGAAGGTGGGTTTACTGCCCACATTACAGATGTGCAAGTTCGCACTAGCACAGAACATAAGCAAATCCATACCTCTTGTACTGACGTTGGAGGAGCCCCATACTGTGTGATGTGCGTTTGCATCAGTTCCTATAACGGTAGGAATTTTATCTCTGTCACTGAATGACAGCAGCTCTTTCAGAATTACTGGTGGAGCTGGTTCTTCCAAAGCCATGTAAGCCGATACAAAGACAAAGCTATCTCCTTCTCGTCTTACATTTTTAACTCTCACTGCCACCACATCTTCGCTAGAAAATTGTGGTATGAGAGAGCATGTCATATCAGAAGTGACATAAATACATGCTCGGGGACGTTTATCTTTTTCATTACCTTGAAAAAGTTTCCATCCCCTGAGTTTACTTCTGATTGCACCTCCATAAGTCCAGGGTTCCTGAATTAGGACTATACCTGAACGAATGTTTTTTGTTACTTCACATAAGTTATAGCTAGCGGCCTTACTTCTGTGAAGATTAATCTGCCAGCATTCAAATCCATTCGACTTGGTTTTTCGTGCTGGAATTTGTTTTTGATTACTTAAAGCGTTTGTTGCAGATCTATTACTCATACACGGTATGAATTTTGAAAATACAACAATTTTGCTCTAAGGTATTGATTGTCAGTCTACTTTAGTAGGAACTGGTTGCCTTCGAACCCTGATCAAGGTTCTGAGGCTCCTCAGCTCCTTCCGAAGCATCTCTGACGTTCTCGATTGAGTGCTAGAAGACTCCATCGACCTTTTCGTTGATGCAGAGTTGCAGGCAGTTTGAAGATTATCTCCAGGGTTAGTGATGTTCAAACCCTCTAACCCCTTCCACAACCATCCTCGCTGCTTCCGCTTCTGATTTCTTTCATAATTTTTTCCTCGACGCCACTCAGACGTGCTACCAACGTCCAGAGACATTGATGGATTCTGAGTGAGCGAACCGGATATTTGAGCGGTATTCGACTTTTCAATCGACAATGCCGCTGAAACTGTTGCCTCTTGATTTGCCAGAGGCTTCTCCTCCAACAGAAGAGAAGTCCAGGCTGAAGGCAATTTTTTCGCACTTGTCTCCACCTCAACCCTTGCAGGAGTAGAGGTTTTGACTAGCTGAGTACTCTCACTGCCGCTGAATAGTTCAAGAACTATTCGCTGCGACAGTGGTTCTTTCCTTGTTAGGGGAACAAACCGTACTGTTTTCTTTTTTCGTTTGTTTTTCATTCATAAAGTTTGGGTTTTTCTTTATAACTGGGAAAAACCTAAAGACCAGATTTGAAAAAAAAAAAAAAAATTGTTATTAGGCCACGTCAAGTCCCGCAGCTGGACCCAGGCGACTATGTGCAATGGACTTGTCATTCTGTACAGTGGCCTCAGGAATACCCCCCCAATACAACTGCAGGCCCCCTCCCAGTCGCCAACTGGAGCTACAATTGCATGGAGATTTCCACAAGCTGACGGAGGCAGCCCCCCCAATTGGCTAGATCAGGGGCGGGCCTCTGAACTATCTTGCGGCCGCGGTACGGAGCGCGTTTTAGACCGGTACCCTCTACAACTATGAGATTCCATTGCAATCATCTGAGTTCCAGTCACGCAATCCTGACATGTCCCATATAAACAATTTTTGGTGCCTACCACCCGCATCCTCGCTAATGCCAAACCTGATTTATCCACTCCCTCCCTCACAGCTCGACTTCTCCTACGCCAGGAAAAGAAGCCGAAATGCTTCAAGGAGCGAATTCAACAAGTAAGGCCGTTGCTAAGACTAAGTTGGCAAACATAAAAAGTAAAAATGCCAGAGCCTCTTTAGCCAACATTACAATGTTGTTTCCACCGGACACCACGTGGAGGCGAGGTTGGTCTTATGTCCAGCTGCGTTATCTAATGCTTTTGCTCTAAAACTTTGCTCTTCACTTTTTTGAATTACATGCAAATTTAATTAATTTATAGAGTAATAGCCTTCAACAAAGCCATACTTCCCTTTTGAAACTGGTATAAGAAAGCGTTATGGAAGTGTAACCATCTGGAACAGAGTGGATGTAGTTCTTCAAAACCAATTTTACCTATAAATTTCTCGCCTTCCTTGCAAAAAAATTTGCCCTCCTTAGCATTTTTTTCTGGCTGCGGGCCTGTTACCAGGCAGTAAACAGTGTATATGCTCATCTGCTTGTGATTCAGACAATTGATACTCTAGTGATAAGATTAGGTTAAAGTTGATTGATGGTTGCAAAAATAGTGGTAATTGGATGAAGGATGTTATGCCTTGCTTAGGCAAGTATACTGTAGATTTGACAGGTTTTTTAGGGAAGATTTAGTTGCATTGAAAAAATTATTTTCCTGTACAATTTTCTTTTATTTTAGATATATAACGCTACCCGGTTTATATTACATATTTTTGGGGATCCATGCCAGGTCTCTAAAAAATTGCCGTTCAGATGGCCGAGTGGTATAGAGCGTCTGCTTCTGGATAGGTAGACTTGGGGTTCAATTCCAAGTCGGGTCAAACCATTGACTTTAACATTGGTATTCACAGCTTCCCTGCTTGACGTTCAGCATTAAAGGCACAGTGTGGAGAAAGCCGGCAAGTATACTTGTTGTGCCGTTGGGAAAGGCACTTAACGGGATTCCCCCATCTTGGTGTGGTAGACAGATGGCCGGCAACTCCTAAGCGAGCTCGTACAGCGCTTCGTCGCTTTCTCGTGATAGGAGGATAAATATGCCAATAATAATAATAATAATAAAATACCTTAAAAAAAAAATTTGTAGATAAAAGCCCTCAATCTACCACATGTATGTAGTGTGTACCGGTACTGCAATTCAAATGAAGTTGAAAAAATTTGTATCGTTTTTACCAAATCTACTGGTACTGTTCTATGTCTTGTGTTACTTACCGTAGCCATACTGGTACATCTGTAAGGTTACTTCCTATGGTGTCAGTAGGAAATCATTCTTGAAGATTGTTATGACATAGCAGTAGTAGAGAGTATTTTTCTTAAATTTTACCTGTCTGCGTACTATTTATCTGACTAGCTATGCACACAATTATAGGCCTATATATACAAATATTCATTTTATGATAGTTAAAAAGTAGATCACCAGCGGCAAGATACGCAAGTTACAAAAAAATGCTGATATTTGCATTTCAGATGGCATTTTTCTACAGGGAATAGTGTTGCTTTAGTGCAATAATGTTTTTATTGGACTTAATTAACTTTTGAGTTAATTGTAAAGATTTGTTGCAGTGTAGGTTTGTAGAGTGTACGTAATATTCTGCCAATTGAACCATGACTTCTATGATGTTCGTTTGTGTTCTTCCGGGGGAGAAATTTTTGCCGTTGGTGTTTTTAACACGTGTTATGAATATCATAGGCATCAAACTAAAGATCGGGAAGTCTGACAAACAATACCACTGGTAACATAGAACTTATTCAAGGCAAAACGAAAAGTACCGAACTATCTGTGTGAGGCGTTCATTAATTTTTTTTTTTTGTTATATTAATTCGCATCAAACACGTAATTTTGTGCTGGGCTCGTTTTGTATCTTAGTAGCATTAAATCACATTTCATGGTGTCATTTTGAGGCTGGTTTTGCACTTAGTAAGCTAGATTTCTTAGCCTTAAAGTGCTGACAGTAGAAAACTGTCGGAGTAATTGCGAAGCGAAGTGCGAAGCTTACGGGTGATTGTAAAACATTTTACTCAATAATAGGCCTATATCTCTGCGAGTTTTGTTCCGCATCCACAATAAGTATTGAAATAGCTATAACAAAGTAACAAATCTGATAGAGTAAACTCTAGGTTGAATCGTGGAACTAACACCGAACCAGTTTTGAAAACCTCATAAAAGTTTTTGAAGCCCCGAAGACCGTTTTGTTAGAATATTAGCAAAACTGTGGTCTTTGGTTAGAATGTCATTTTCGCGAGGTCAATGTTTTGTAAAAAGATTTTAGCTTTCACCGCTATTCTAGCGCATTTCTTGCATGTTTAAATAGGATACTTCAGAAAAATTCTCCCTGCACCCCCAGATCCAAATCAAATCTTTGTAAAACTTGCGGTGGTATTACGCCGAAGCGAGTAGCTTTTTTTAACTTTTGCAGTAATATTTGATGATCTACAAAATTAATAGGCCTATGCTTATTCTGATCAAAAGAATTAAATCAAATCTCCAGTATACTCGCGTTATTGCGCTGAAGCGTGTAACGAGTGGCGGGGCTTAGTCGGCAAAGTGGTGAGAGCGTCTGCCTCTGGAGCTGTAGACTCTAGGTTGATTCCGAGTCGGGTCAAACCAAGGACTTTAAACTTGGTATTTACAGCTTCCTTGCACTAAAGGGACAGTGTGGAGAACAAGCCGGCAAATTTACTTGTTGCGTCGTTATTGGAGCTCATCTCCGCGACTTAGCGCCTGGGTAACGCAGTCCGAAGAAAACATCGCAGCGGTAGTGAGCCGTTGGCGACACTGTGTCCGATTTGATCGGCCGGTAATCGAAATTAGACCTCTTGCATCAGTAGCGATGTCTTGAACAACTACACCAACTGCAGTGTAAATTAGAGAAACAAAATTCGAACAGAAATGCGGCAACACCTCGATTTTTCTACTGCATTGTCTTAAACTAGCTGCACCGCAAATTTGACGTTTCTGTAATCGGCGTTGGGATTATCACAATTTTGTAGGCTTGTCAAAATTTGACGCTTGCAGCACCTCTTGTTTTTTGGCCACGAGCCCCACTGGCGACAACAACTGTAATATGTGCAGCAGGACTGACAGAAGAATTTAAGGTAGGGGTTGGACTTCATCAAGCCTCAGCTTTAAGCCGACAAACTGACAAACAGGTCGACAAACACCGGGCCGCGGCCCGGTGCCGGTCCGCAAGGGGTTCGGTACCGGGCCGCGTACTTTTCCAGACTAAATGCTTTTTTGTTACTTTAGAGTTTAAGACCAAATTGCTTTCGGACGTTTCGTTAGATTTGTTGGGGCTGTATACTGCTCAACTTTTGTTGCACTTAACGCAATGCGTTAACATTGTTTGTTCATTAAGTTAACTCACTGCATTAAATGCACAAAAGTTGAGCAGTATACCCCCCTTGATTGCTTGAGTTTTACACTTTGGGTGCGTTGGGACTTAATTCGGTGCCTAAAAGTGTTTTCTAATGCCGGCTTTGAATGGTGTTTGTTCAAGCGTTATTGCATATTATGACATAATAAGACAAAAGCGCAATAAATCTACCGGTAATTAATATCTTTGTTATGTGTGTGATGTAACTACTAGTAATTGTTGTGGTTTTGCTGTGATAGCTGTTGTGGGTTGATGAGGGAGACAAGTAACGTCAAAACTATTATAGCAAATTGATGTCAAAATTAAAATAAATTATTCCTTTTGAAATTTATAACCAAAAATATTACAGTTTTAAAGTTTTAACATAGATATTTTTAGTCTTACAATGATGAGTGAAAAACAAACATCTTTGCTGAGATTTTTTGGAGATAGGTCAGCACCATGTTACGAGTGTGACGTCGATGACGAGGGATCTACAAGTTACAACATCAACAAACGTTAAGGGACACATTGCGAGTATTGCTGAGTCCCATCACTCCAAGATGGGAGACAAAGCCGGCGGCAGAGCAGTCAACTTAGGGGGGCCAAGCGTTTATCAGAGGGGGCCAAAGTTTGAAATGAAGCGCAAAAGCCGCTGTCTTTAATAGAGTGAGCTTGTTGAATGGGGGCCCAAGCATGTCGATTGGGGAGGGCAGGCTCCCCCCCTTCGTGTCGGCCCTGATGGGAGAGTCTGGTTGCTGCAACACAAGATCATGCTTCTTGAATCACTATTGTGATATGAGCTGAAATAAAATTTAATTGCTGAATATTTATGTTTATTTTTAAGGCCGGTCCGTGAAAATTTTTCCGACTTAAACTGGTCCGCCAAGCAAAAAAGTTTGCCGGCCCCTGTCTTAGCCCATTCCTTTTGGCCATCATTATGGGCAAACTGACAGAGGACATCAGGAAGGAAGCGCCATGGGATATGATGTTTGCAGATGACATAGTCCTGTCCAGACAAAGTCATATAGCCTGTTTCCATGTCCACTCAAAACGTGGGCTTTCTAAACGTGGGCCGAGTTAAAAGTCGCGGGCTTTTCTAGCCCACTTTCGTTGCGCGTTTCCATGTCCAAAATGCTAAGAGTGGGCTTTGAATGCTGAATTAATTTACCGGTAGAGGCGCATAGTGAAACAGCCTAGCAACAATGTAACATAATTTTTCTTGGCATGATTGGCTTCGGTAATGCTGAAGCTCTCGTCTTTTGTCGTATCAAAACTAAAAGCTGCTTAGTAAGGGTGGTTAAACAATGCATCTTTGCAATTTACTCCTCCATTTCAAGGCGCTTGGCCTATTTCCACCTAATCTGTTTCTCACTAACTCAAAACTTACGCATTAGATCATCCCAATTTGAAGCAGTATAACCCCAAACCATGCCCAAATGATCCCCACTCGGATTTGTAGCCTACTTAGTTAACAACTGAAAAAATGCTTTTACATTTTTTACAAGGTATCAGCAATAAATGAGCGGCTGGTTGGTATACGTACCAGTAGTTCACAGTTAACTCTGATTTAACAGCTCAGATGGCCGAGTGGTATGGAGCGTCTGTCTCTTGAGCTGTAGACTCGGGTTTGATTCCGAGTCGGGTCAAACCAACGACTTTAAAATTGGTATTCACAGCTTCCCTGCTTGACGCTCAGCATTGAAATAACAGTGTGGAGAACAAGCCGGCAAGTTTACTTGTTGTACCGTTGGGAAAGGCACTTAGCGGGATTCCCCCATCTTGGTGTGGTAGACAGATGGCTGGCAACTCCTAAGCTAGCTCGTATAGGGCATTGATCGCTTTCTCGTGATAGGAGGATAAATATGCTACTATCTCGGCAGCGTGGCGCAGTGGTTTGGAGCGTCGTTTTCACGACGACCATGATCACAAGGTTAATGGTTCAACTCCCAACCTAGTCTCGTTGTTGCGTCCTTGCGATGATTATCTCTGCTTGGTGGAATCCGGCAAGCAGCGAATTGAAGAAGTCAAAAGAAAATTCAACCGGAAAACTTGAAAACAAAGGCAACTCCTAAGCGAATCTGGATTCGTCGTACGCATAGCGCCTCCACCGCTTTCTTGTAACAAGAGGATAAAGATGAAGAAAACAAATCTCAATCGCCGGATTTAAAGTAGTACCGGTAGGTTTTTCGGGGGGAGAGATCTACTGCCTGGATCAGGTGCACCCAGCCAATGAGCTTGCAACCAAAATCAAGATCACTCTTGGTGCCCACAGCTGCTTGGCAAGGTCGTATACCAATTGTCAAGTTCGTCAGCGTCATTGCTCAAACTAAAGATTTTCGCGTGTTATATATCACTTTGCCGGGCGTTATTTTTACATCGATGTGACTAATTCCACTCTACTCAGGGGAGTAACTAAAGACCGAGCTAGCTACCTCCCTTAAGAGAACGAATTTCCGATTAAAACAAAAACATAGAGTAAGAGAGTGAAAATTTTGGCCACTTCGTAGAAACGCTTCGCCTAAAACTCATTCCTTTCCGTGACAATTGCAAAAACGTTTTTGAACCGAAGTAGCTGCAACTAGCCATTGCCAACCTATAATTTTAAAGGCTGATCGTCACAAGTCGGCCTATACAAGCGAAAAAATGCAGTCTTTAGCACGATGAACTTCATAGCTGAAAGTGAGCGATGACATAAACGTTATACGTCGTCCAGAAAACAATAAAATTATTTGTTTAACTTGAAGGCTGTCTCAGGTAAGTCTAAGCTCTGGGCGAGGTGCTGCGCATACCGGTATGAAAAATGATGCGCAACAATTTAAAGAATAATATACCACAAGTACATAACTGCTAGAAGTGCCTTTAATTTTGCAGCGTCAACCTTTGAGTACCGGTAATAATAACACGAAAATAAATCGGGGCGGCACGAGCAAACGCAAGGAAAAAGCAATAATGTACGTAGTAAATTGTTAACAACGACTATAAGCATGGGCGTGCCTGGAGGAGGCAAGGGGGTAGCACGCTGTAGGGTTTGAAGATCTTTTTTTAAAAAACCCTTTTGACGTATTTCAGAGGACGCCCTGTGGCAACGTTCTCAAAAACTCGCGCTGCAGAAAAGTTTGGCATGCCCCCGGGTATAAGATCAAGTATGGTCCACAATTATTATGCCAAAATAATAATCAGCAAAATTAACTGGATCATTGCTAACAAAATTTTCTCGGTAATATTATAACCAAAACAATCTCTACACCAAAGACATTGCATGAATTACTCAAGAAACAAATCCGCAGATTTCATCAAAACAGTTGCACTGGGAGTTGCTACTCCAAGCGTACTATAACGTTACGGTCACGACCTCTAGATGGAAGTGTATGAAAATCCAAGCAGAATATGTTTTATTTTATTTTGAATTTTTATCCTTCCATGGGGAAAAAGCGATGCGAAACTCGACATTTGGGCGCGAAATACGTTCAAACGCATTTTTAATGCAGCCATGCCTAGTCTTTTTGACGGGCATGCTTCCACGATTACCCGTTTTGCTGCGTGTGCCCTTTTCCGCGCTTCGCCAATACTTATTATGAACGTGTATTTCTAACGTAATGGAGTGCGGAAATAAAAACGAATTGATTGATGATTGATTGATTTCATCAACTTTTCGTTAGCTATTTTTTAAATAATAACTTTTCTGTCTGCAACGATCTTATCCAATATTATACTTAATTTTCTGTTTTCAACGATCTCATAGAAGAAATTAAGATAACAAAAGATCTAAAAGTTGGAACATTTTTGTTGCAACGTTCTCGAACGACGGAAACACGTGAGAATAAGACAATTGCAACGACACGGTAATGCGTGATTAATACGCAGCAAATTTTTAATGAAAACGTAAGAAAAGTAAGTTTTCGCTTAAAAAAATAACGTGATTTTGAAAAGGTACTTGACCAATCTAATATATACGAATGAAATCGATCATAATTAACAGCTGACTCATAATTTATTTTATCAAACATGATTCCATTTCAAAGAATTTACAAATCACCACTGCGTTAAGCATCTTCTCAATTTTTTTTTATTTCGCTGTCCTACATTGCGTGGACATTTTCTTTGATAATCAATCTCTTAGGTTGCTAGACAATCGATTGTAAAAATGAGTCTTTATCTATCGTTAACTTGACCTTTACTTTGCTCCATCTTTTTTGATATACGTTACCGTTAATTAACACATCTTAATTTCTTCTATGAGATCGTTGCAAACAGAAAATTAAGTACTGGATAAGATCGTTGCAGACACAAAATAGTTTTCATTAATTAAAAAAAAAAAAAAAACTAACGAAAAGTTGATTTAAAATGCGTTAGAACGTACTTCGCGCCCATTTGGCACTGCGCCCAAATACCCTCGCGCCCAAATGTCTGCGCCCAGATGTCTCGCGCCTAAATGTCGTGTACCGAGGCGATAGGGGCGTTATTAACGAGCTCAATCAAAAGATGCATAGAACTTTGTTACAACTCAAAACGTGGTAAATAATGTTACATGGGAACGCCACAAGTAACCTTTTTAACATCATGTAGAGAGCAATGATTACCAATTCACTGGTTTTGCCCGACTTGTAATTGAGCTTACGTGTACGGCGTCAGAGGCAGTCGATCTAAGCACTTGGCCATTTAAAAAGCTTAAAATTTATAAGAGCTCGTTCACAAACTTTAAATATATACTTAAACACCTAGTAATTTGAATGCTTAAAACGAGCTGCTTGCGTAATCTGGTGGAAAGCAAGCCTTGTGCTTAGATGCAACTTCAATTGCCAGCACGCAAATCAGAAAAGAAACAATTATTTTAGCAGTGTGTTTAAAAAATCCATATCAGGCTACGTAATAGCCCTGTCCATGAGATGTTTTTGTTCAGAGACAGCCATGTAACATCATGTCGGTCTTTACTGCTTCCACTTTCAGTTTTTTGCAATGAACGATCCTTCAGCAAAGCTTAAGCTGGGAAATCCCGCTTCAAAAGAATAAGGTAACCATAAAGTTTTCCATCAATTTCTTACACCGGGTTCATTTAAGTTGGGAGCAAGCCAGTTCATTTGCACTTTGCATGTGCCATTCACGTGAGCATCTTGGTCATTGCATATGCGTTTCTTTTACAAACAGCTGTTGACAAAATCCATCTCACTGGCACTAAAATGCAAAATAAGACGATGTAAGTTTACATCGTAGGCTACAGACATACTTTTGCAGGTAGTTTGGTTCTTTGAAGCAGTAAAGCAATTTCAAAAACAGCATATCTCGCTTTTAGATTAAATCTTTCTTCAGTTTCGAAAATTGAAGAGAATTACAATCAAGACTTTGCTATAGACTGTTAAAATGTTACAGCTTAGTAGTGATCACTTAGGGCATATTTATCACCCCATCTTGAGAAAGCAATCAAGGTGCTATAACAAGCTTGCTTTGGAGTTGTTGGTTACCTGCTCAGAGGCGGAGAATCCTAATGAGTGTTTTTCCCAACAACACAAGTAAACTTGCGACCTTGTTCAAATCATTATTCCTTTCATGCTGTGCGTCAAGCAGAAAAGCTGTCTATACCAGTTTTAATAACATTGCTTTGACCAATTACACCAGAGTCCCACAGTCCACTTGGCCGTTAGACGTTCACGAACAAGTAGCTATCAGCTGTCTGCACTCTGTACCTGCTGCAATTTACGACTGAAAATATAGTTTGGTACATTATAGCTGTTGCTGATGATATCATAGCTCTTGCAGAGTAATACAGTATGTATACACAATTATTATATACTACAACTGCAAAATAGCACAACGTACTGTACATACAGATGTTGTAAAGCCAAACACAACAAAATTGCATTTACCAAGAGTGAAAGTAGCTCTCATGCACAAATATCAAAGTCTGCTCAAAAATTTAGTTTACTGATAATTCCATTGGATCAAATCAGCAGCAAATTTCACTCTGCAGTTTGCATGTAGCACATTTACAAGATATTAAGCAAAGCTTCATAAAATACTAACCAAGATTTGTTGCAATTATTTTTTTCCTGATAAGAATATAAGACCAACGTTTCAATCCACTTTTAAAACAAGTGAGGCAAAAACTTCACTTGCTGGCTTCCGTAACATGTTTTCAAGAATTTCAATAAGCAATCAGCAAGTTTTCTGGTTTCTGAAACACACTAGTAGCACCAAATGATCTGAAATTGAAAGATTAAGGAGATAATCTATTTAAATAAATACCATCAATATTGCATATGTGTTAAATTATTTTCCTGTATTTCTGCAATGACATCATGTTGAAAATACCAGTTCTTGACATAAGTAAGGTACCATTGAGTTTTATTCTTTAATGGTAATGGTTTTGCACAGTGCCTTCCACTGACAAAAATTCAAAACAAAAGCTTTTAACATTGCATAAAATACTAAGCCCTTGGGCAAAAAATATGTCATGAAAATGCAGCGTAGGCACTAACCCAGCGACAAAATGATAAACAGTTTTTAGTTGGTGTTTAACTTGTTGCTATTTATGCCATTTGTCAGAGTATGGTCTATTGCTAGCTTGTGTCAGTAATACAAGTGAACAATAACAATTACAATATTATTTAAGCAAATAAATGCGAGCATGCAGTGTGCATGTTTCAGCATAAAAGGGATAAGAGTCTATACCGGTAACTAACAGACTAATCAACACTTTTCAATAGACATAATTTTTTGTAATAACATCACGTTAGGACGTAGCAAATTATGACCATTAAAGAACTAGGCTACCGGTAGTGAATACTAAGTGATATGCCAAAATTGAATAAATGCCACCAATTTTAATACCAGTCATGATTAGACATGGTTAAGGGTACTAGATATCAGGAGTAGCAGTGGGCTAAATCACCTTCAAGCAAACTTTTAAATATCAAAGTGGCTATTGTTACAGACTCGTACAAATAACGACTTAGTTTACTTTATCACTTCGTCATGCTTTCTGGATCGAGGTCAGCATGAAGGGATAATCTGATAGTACAATAAACCAAGTGCTTATTTGTACAAGCCTGTATAAATAGCCAGTGCTGCCTTAAAATATTCAACTGTTTAAGGTCATCAAAAGCAACTGCAACACCAACAATACTTTTCAAAGTTTAATTGCAATTGAGTACATAAAGTACGGTAGGCCTACGCTGGTAGCATGCAGTACCGGTGCGAAAGTTGCTTGCGTAGCATTACCTATGTCACTCAATGCTGCCATGCAAAAAAGCCAAGGCTGACCCAGCGACCACTTAAGTAAGAACGAACCGGTACCACCTACCAGTACCGGTTGTTTTTGCAACTAGACTAGGCAAACAGACTTCAGAACTTGAACAGTGAATTGACTTCACTCTTACCAGTACTTCAGAATAGCAAAACAAGGCTAACTGGCTAATAGGTGAATTCAGTAACGAGCCTAACCAGCTAACTGCCCAAGGCAAGTTGAATTTATCAACAGCTTACTCTAATTTTAACTTTTATGAAGCGAAATTGCCCCAAACCTACATTTATTTGATAATCATACGCCAACTTCTTAAATATCAACAGCCTATATTACAGTCTAAGCAGTAGACCTCACGCAACAACTTTCTCAAAGCCCACCGTTTTGCAAAAGCCCACGTTCTTAGACCACCTATTTAGACGCGGCCAGCAAAGCCCACGATTTTGCTGAAATTAGCCCACATAAAGCCTGACTCGAACTGACTCGAGCAAAGCCCGCGGGCCAAAAGCCCACGATTTTTGGACATGGAAACAGGCTAATAGAGAGCTAGAGGAGGACCTAGAGATTTGGAGAAATGCAGTGGAGAGATGAGGCCTGAAAGTGAGCCGGAGCAAGACCGAATATTTAAAGTTAGAGGTGCAGAGGTTAAAGAAGAGTTGAAATTGCAAAGGAATGTAGTAAAGAGAGTAAAAAAATGAAAATATCTTGGTTTAACAGTTAGTAGTGATGGAAGATATGAGAAGTAACAAGGATCCAAGCAGGTTGAATGAGTTAGAAGAAGGTTTCTGGAGTTATGTGAGACAGAAAGCTGTCAGCAAAGGTTAAAGGTAAAATGTACCAAAGTCTTATTAGACCGGCCACGCTTTATGGATTGAAAATGTGGCGATGACCGAAAAACAGGTGGCAAAGATGGAAGTGGCAGAGTTAAAAATGGTGTGATGGGCGTCGGGTGTTACAAGAATGGACAAGGTAAAGAACGAGTATGTGAGAGAGGCGGCAAAAATTGCAAGGCTAAAAGACAAACTTCAGGACACAAGGTTACGTTAGTTTGGACATGCGAAGAGGAGAGAAGAAGGTTACGTTGTGAAAAGAAAGATAGAGATGGCAATACCTGATAAAAGAGAGGAAGGCCAAAAAGAAGATGGATGGATTTGGTGAAAGAAGACATGGACATGGTTGGAGCAAAAGAGGGAGACGAAGTTGGCCACCCCGAATAGGGAAAAGCCGAAAGAAGGAGATTTCGAAACTTCTTTCGTTAGCCATGGTTTGAGTTTACCTTTTTTTTTACGAGATAACCTCCTTAATTGAGCATGATTAAGGGTAGTTTTTTATATCAATGTTAGGATTAACAAAAGAGAACAAACACTGTAATTTATCATACACGTCTTCGCAGTATGCTTCGACGTTGAAGTTTTTCATATCATGCATTAATTTGTTATTGGTCTTATTTTTGTGATGGTTAAATTGAAGAATGCAAACTGTGGGCAGATGACTAGAAATGTCTGAGATCAAAACTTCGGATAAACAAGTATCGTTTGGTACGTTAGTATATATATGATCTAGAGTGCCAACTGTTTGTTGAAGTTATTTGTGTTGATACAATTAGTGAGTAACATCCAGCGGAAAAAAATTCGTTTAAATATTGATCAATTTTAGCGTGAAAGCCTTGTTTGGAAACTTTGATATTATAGTCACCAACGAGGAAGAAAGAAGAATCAAAATGGTTACGTTCAAGAATCGTTTTTCCAACATTTTCTTGGAAGTCTGCAAAAGAATTTTATACTATTTAAACTAGTCTCGATTTCCACTGAAAAATAAAGAGAGCTGTATAGATCTAAAAACATCTCCATTTTCTCTCGAGTCATGCGGCGGACGCAAAGGCGGGAAGATTTATTTAGCTTGCATTTATACTGTACGCAAATGGGAAGGTGGAGAAATATCATCACTAATAACACTGGCCAATAATTTTTTTTCATTTTCTGTTGCATGAGTTTTTTCAACTGGTTTTAGACAATTTTTGGTCACTGATTTCAAATCTGCCGTCAGTTTTTTTCTGAATGCTTTAGTTTTTATGCAATCGGGATAGGTTAGGCTAATTTTTTCCAGTTTGTGGTTATTAATGCATTTTGCATATGCTTTTTGCTAAGTAACGTAGAATATTGCTAACTTTAACTTCAACTAAATTATGTAGAATAAAAATATTCATTCCTACGTGAAAGCTGACTCCCACTGAGCGCAATTATGTTTTTGTTTACACTTTAATATTGTCATATTTCAATTAAAGTACTCATAAAATGCAAGAGTGATTTTTACTATCACCTCACAAAGATAGATAGCAAGAACGAAACCACTATTTTGATGGAAGACCGCATTCCATTAGCATTGCAAAGTGTCCAGAGTCGGCAGTACCAGTTTTGTAGTTGAAAGTTGAAATCTGAAGAATTCCCACATGCAGTATGCAATGGTTTTGTGTATTCGGATGATGAAGAAACTGAATCTGAAGAAGAACCCATGGAAATGGAGTACGAAAGAACAAATACAGAGTCCAAAGACTCATTTCTTGAAAGCAAAAAAGCAGTTCTCTAGCAGTTCAACCAATTAGAATTGAATGACTTGATGCGTGATTTAGATCTATCCAAACAAGCAACTGAGGTGTGAGATTCTAGACTGAATGAAAAGCATGTGCTGCATCTCATCGTACAACCCAGAAGAGTGGCGACTTTTTTTGGACGGCTCCAAGCGCAGTCTCAAGTGTGTGCTTTTACACGATGGGAATAAGTATGGAGCTGTTTCTGTTGGTCACTCCACTGTACTGAAAGAGCGGAAGGATGACGGTAGAACAGTAATTGATGGATCTACTTAAATGCCATGAGCATGGTTGGGTTATATATACATGTGTTGATTTGAAAATGGTTAGTTTTCTACTGGTCAGCTAAGAGGCTGCACTAAATTACCGTGCTTCCTTTGCATGTGAGTTAGTCGAGATCGTGAAAATCACTGGACCCGAAAGGAATGGCCCAAACGAGACACCCTTAAAGCTGGTATGCCAAATGTCGTTTATGATCCGATTGTAAATAGAGACAAGATAATTTTTCCTCCTCTTCACATCATATTAGGCTTGATGAAACAGTTTGTAAAAGCATTAGCCTACGTTTGGATGGCGAAGGTTTCTAGTATCTTCTGCATCAATTTCCAGGCTTCTACGAGAAAATCAGAGCAGTAGTATGATGGACCACAAATCTGTACACTTGTGCGTGATCAAGCTTTTGTCCAAACAACGAATGATAAGGAGAAGGTAGCGTGGTTGTCTTTTGTGAATTTGATGAAGAATTTCCTTGGAAACAAAAAGACAGGAAATCATGATGGTCTAGTAGGCAGCATGCTCTTGGCATTTTATGATTTGGGATGCAAAATGAGCATCAAAGTCCACTTCCTGTTCAGTCATTTGGACAAATTTCCAGGCAATTTAGGAGCTGTCAGCGATGAACAGGGGATTCCACCAGGACTTAATGGCAGTAGAAGAACGTTACCAAGGTAGATGGGATTGCCATACGTTGGCAGACTACTGTTGGAGTGAGTATTAAACGTGACTGCCCAGGAATAGTGTACAAGCGCTGGAGTTAAAAACGCCAATTTCTCACCTGATACAGGTGTTTGTATCTGAATAAATTGTTTGTACATGGATATAGGTTAATTGCCTACATATTTCGTCAATGGTGTTGATGTACAAGTATTAATTGTTTGGTGGATTTGTTAACAATCTCTATTAGCTTCCCCGTTTTGTGTAAATTTGCCTGCAAGTGATTTTTATTGTGATTTTATGCTCAATATCTTGCTCCACATTGTTAGTTTTGGGGTTTTTGTTTTACATGCTTGTTGCATTTTTCGGTTGTGTCTGGTTTATAAAGCTGAGAACTCGTAAGGAATTGTACCCGGGATTTATGTTTTCGAGTCGACTGTTGGGTTGATTGATTGCGCCTGGGTCTGAACCTCGTGATTGCCTGATCTGAAACTTGCGTGTTTTTTGTGCTTCACTGACCTGTGGGATGGCGTGATTGTTGAATACTTGCTGGTGCACAATAGCTTGGTAAGCAATTGGCAGATTGCAGTCTGATTTGGTTGTCCACAGAGAAGCATGGTGTGAATGAGTGAGTGAAGTAGGAGATTTTTCGCAGTTTTGCAGAACTTTACGGTCCAAAAAACTTTTACTTTAAACATCAGCAGATGGATGTTTATGAGTACTGTAGTTCCAACAAGCAGGGATTCGATTTTCATTAAACCAATTTTAACCTAAACGTCTTCACAACTTTTTGCTTTGATATTGATTTCAGCAATTTGTTGACAATTTAGTCGGATCTACCACTAATGGTCCATTGCTCAACTCAAGATCTTTTGCTAAACTCAAGTTCATGAACGTTGTTTCAATGTTATATCCATTAAATTATCTTAATACTTCCAAATTTTGGTTTAGTTCCTACGTGTCTTATGGCATTACCTTGATTTATGCACATCAAAAATATAATGGTATGTTATATCTTTTTTTTCAATATTCTAAAATTTTCTACGTTTGTCTTTTTTTTTTTAATTTTTATATATTTTTTTTTCACAATACAGTTTTCCCTTTTCCTGACTGTAAATCGTGCTTCATTCAACAACATTTAAACTAACAGGCGGTCGCTTGACTAGAAGACCCTAACCGGTCCCTTCGCGGATTTCCTTTGCTTATTTACCAACTATGCTTCTAAATTTATTCAAATTTCCAAATTTATTTTCTTTCGCATAATGTAGCATTTATGGCTATAACTAAGTTTTTGTAGTAGTTTTCTTATATTTTTGTTGGTAACAATGCTGCTTTTTGAGGTCTGAATAAAATAAAGCTGTTTGATTGATTGCTATGCAACCGTACAGCTATTTACTCTCCCATGCAAATATTTTAAATGAACACCGGTAACCATTTTTTTCATCACACCTTTCATAGCATTATAACTGTTTTTACCAGTGCCAACGTCATATTTTTATCTGCTGTAGTTCATTCTACTGTTTTCACTGTTGTGATATTTGTTATTTTTTGTTAAGCGCTTTTGATCTGAATTTCCTTCAAGGAAGCTTTTTACAAATGCGTCATTGACTTATCGTTATTGCTGTTTGGTTAATTGGGGTCTGGTCGCTGGCTACGCAGTTTTTCTTGAGATGGAGGCGTCCATTTTATGTTTAATTTGATGTTGCGCAATGCAGTTGTAATTGTTATTGTCTTTACCAGTTTCAGTTTCAATTTGACCTAACAGTATTGCTGGTTTGGCCCCTGTGCAGCTGTTTTTTTTTTTTTTCTTATGCCCGATCTTGTTCAATTTTGTTCTCTTTGCTTACCTTCTTGCAGGATAACGCACGAATTGTATATTAGCATTTCTTAAGTTCTGACGCTTTTTAGTAGTTTTCGGTTCAACCTGATTGTTTTGTTGTGAATTTAAGTTGTCTTATGTGCAGTGCTAGTCTGGCTCAGGATTGCAGCGAAACTTCAAGCTTGAGTTCTGTGGATGCAGTGCAGACTGATGTACAGATTAGGCGTTGAAGCAAAAGTCGTTTATCTTATCAACGTTGCCGACGGAGTTGTACTCTTGACTATGAATGTAACAAGGAGATTGGATTGCTAAAATAGGATTCGAAACGCTGTAAGCTCCCTGGCTGAGTAGTGAGAAAGCTTGACTGTCAATCACAAGGTTCCAGATTCAAACCTGAGTCTACCTAATGAGCGGTTTATCCGCAAAACTAGCATAACAACATTCGATATACGTTCATATACAGTATACAGACTTACATCGACTCTACTTACTTCATGATTGAATAAAGCTATTTCGTTCTGTCAATACAAAATTGCGGACCCCCTGCAAACTTCACACAAATCCCTGGGCGGCAATGAGTCCAGTTTTCAACCATTTAACGTTTTCGCAACAAAACTTTCTGACCATGTTGAAACTTAATGGTTTGAGTTTACTGTGATAAGCTTACTATATGTGTAGTACCAAAAACTTTGCGGTTGAATTTCTAATATTATATAGATCGACAAGCCAGCCACCAAAGCTATTGTGTTTCACCATAACCAGTTGCAATTATCGGACATGCCTCGAAACAGGTAACTTCTTTACTTTACTCGTATTATTTAATAAGATTTGTACTTTTTTGGTGATTTAACACACTTCCATCAGGAGCTGTTACATACATACAGCCATTTCTGCGCGATTTGCGCGTTTTCTAGCGGTTTTCTACAGTTGCTTATTGAAATTTGTGCTGCTGAAAACTGCAGTTTCACCTGCTTAATCACTTGTGCGCAGAAAACAGTTCATATAGCCCAGTAGAAGAGCGTCCGCCTCTAGAGCAGTGGACTTGGGTTTAATTACGAATCGGGTCAAACCAATGACTGTGCAATTAGTATTTACAGATTCCTTGCTTGACACTCAGCATTAAGGTGCAGTGTGCAGAACAAGCTGGCACATTAACTTGATGTGCCGTTGGGAAAGACACTAAGCGGGATTCCACCATTTTTGAGAGATAAACAGGTGGCCGGCAACTCCTAAGCGAGCTCGTTATAGCGCTTTGATCGCTTTCTGGTGAAAGGAAAATAGGTATGCAACTAAATACAATATTAATTGAGTAAAAGCGAAAAGTGCACAGTCCTTGACTTGTTTTTCTTAGAACATGCTGCTCTACAACTGTAAGGGTTACACTATGCGCATGTTGTACTAAAACACCACTTTTTCGGTCATTGCTATGCAATAATTATTGCAATTTATTGATCGAATTTAAAAATTTATCACAAAGAAGATTCATTTGCTTCGCCTTGGATTGAACATTCGTGTTTGAAAGTCTTCAGCTTCAATAAACCATTATTTTTTGCTTTTCTCAGTCGCATGTGAAGGTTTAGTATAAACGGCATAGACTGGCGGACTCGTGGCTTTTGCTGCAGATCCTTCTCGTAAAAATCAACAATATGCAGTCATTTATTTTCATTATGAAATTTATAAGTTGGTTGGTGGTACAGAACTTGAGAATTGCTTTTAGGAGATTGTTCATGTCTTCGAAGCTTTTGGTCTGACACTTGTCAAGAAGAGATCGTCAGAATGAGAAAGCAGAAATAGAACCGGCTATATATATTCGGCTATATATATATAGCCGGTTCTATCTCTGCTTTCTCATTCTGACGACCTCTTCTTGTGAAAATATATATAGAGAAGATAGATATATAGCTGGTTCTATCTCTGCTTTCTCATTCTGATGATCTCTTCTTGACAAGAGTCAGACGATAAGCTTCGAAGAAATGAACACTCTCCTAAAAGCAATTATGAAATTTATATAAAAATTATATTGCATGTTTAAATATAGCTAAAGTATGTTGATCAAAACATGCAAAATTATTGCATATTTACAGTATTTCCGAGGAGGATATGGGAATAAATTATTGTACACAATAACGTTTTTCCGAGGAGGATTTGTCGCAAGGGAACGAGCCCATGCAAGCTTGCCTGTGGTTATCACCAGTGTAATGAAAATCTTATACTTGTAACAACAATAATTAACTGGCCTGTTTTGCAATGATAGAATTTGTGAGTGTTTTAAAGTGCTTATTGTGTTGATGCAGCGCAGTCGTTGCTGTTAATATAAAAGCGCAAACAAGCCGTGGGGTTTTGCTTCGTCATTTTATCTACATACGTGTGGGCTCGAACACTGCTAATTCAATGAATGTCAGCCACTCTCACACTTTCTGCAAAGCAGGCATGTATGGCGCCATGCAGCACGATACATTCTCCACGTTTTTTCTGAAAAATATTATAAACGCTTTGAAAAAGTTTTAAGACTGGGTCTTCAAACTGGAGCCAAGTAAATCCTAACCACTGCACTTTCGAGGTGATCCATAAACGCTTAGGTGTTACGCGGACGGTTTTGTTACTTGGGCCCGATCAGTTTCAGCGAAAAAGAAAAATAATTATTGGCATAACCAGACGATTATTCAGTGTATAGTGTACTGTGTAGCCTGCTAATCCAAAACAATATAGCGATCATTTACCCCAAAAAGTTTTATGAAGTTCACTAAGTCATAAGAGACTAGTTGGGGCATTTATGACGGCTCATACTGCCTTTTTGTAAGCGAGAGAAACATTAATTCTTATCTACTTATCAGGCTTAAATGTACACGTATTTTGTTACTTCTACTACCTGAAACTTACATCAATAATATCTTCGTTACTACGTTAGCTTACGTTTAGTTGTTCTATAGTATTTTTGCTTATAGCCATTTTGTGTAAAATTGGTTTGAGTTCATCTGCTGATTTTGATATTCTGCTGTGCAATTTGGTGTATGGTTATGATGCTGGATAATTCGAATGACGCTGATCATGCGCTGGACTGATTGGATTCGAACCTAGCGATCACCTTTTTAAATCCATGTAATCAGGATGACGTACAACTTGTCACATCAGCATTGCGTAAATAGCCTATGGCGATCACGTGCTAATGGGAAAATAATACGAACTATCAGATTCAGAATCATTGTGCATAACCTTGAACTACACCATAAATCTGCTACCACGGGTGCAGTTTGTTGGCACCCTCCCTAGTCCCAAGCAACAAAAGCAAAATCATCGAAGGCTCTTTGTTTAAACAAAAAACTCTTTGCGTAACTGACCTTGGTCGAAGTAAAAAAAATTGAACATTTTTGGTGCTTTTAACATTATAACACTTCACTTGTAAATCGATTTCCCATTACTGAACAATTCATCATTACCGTTTTTAGCAGCGGAGCATTTCCTTTTTTCACCAAACCTACTAGAGTAACTGACACTTCAGCAATTATCGATCACATAATACAAATGATACACATCAAAGAATTTTGCCAGAAATAATCCATTCCTGCTGTATTATTATTACACAGCGGTATTGATTATTATACACCGGTATTGTGTTTTCAAGTCACTAATTCTTTAAAGCACCAAATAAAAAAAACAAATGGTCTTTGAACTTTTATTGAGACATACCGGTATCAAATTTAACCACGAATCATATGCAATTGATCTACAATCAGACAATGATTTTCCAACTTTTCTTTAGGAATCTCCTTTGATGAAAAGTTCAATAAAATCTTTTGCAAATTCACCAAGAATAATTTCCAAGCATAATGCTTGAACTTCTCGCTGGTCATTTTTCATTCATTTTCTTTTATTTTTATTTGGAAAAACACTGAAATATAAAAAAGAAAAAACTACGCTGACGAGAAAAATTAAATAAGTACACAAATGAGTTTTTTCTGTGAGAGGCTGCGAAAAGACCATGAGTTCAACCGCAAATAATTGGCGCGGTCGTCGAGTCTGCAGCCTCTCACATTCTGGTGACATAATTAATAAGTTACTAGACATAAAACATACAGGCGAAGACACGTAAACATATAGTTAAATAATTAAGCTTACAACTTGCAGCAGTAAAAAAAAAAATGAGAAAACGGTTAGATTTAATACCACATAGGAAAATTTACTTCATCATCAAAGTTTTGATTTTTTTACTGAAGAATTTTACGCTTAATTCTTGAATTGATTTAAACTCTGAAGGCAAATCATTCCATAGTTTACAACCAGTGAATTTTATTGATCTTTGTGTGGTAAATTTGGTACAATGGAAATTTACTGCCCAGTTATCACCACAAGCGAACCTGGTAGGATACTTGTGTATTTCCGAGGGTATAGTAAAATAATCCTTAAAACAATTTGGCGGAATTTTCTTTTTAAAACCGAACATAAATTTCAAGACTTCCAATTTATAAATGTCATCTAATCTCAGTAAGTTTAATTTGTCGTATAACGGAGAGATTTTTGTTTTGATGAAAGGCAATTTAGTGATAATTTTGACAATGGAATTTTGTTCAATTTGAATACGGTCAGTATACTTAGCTGCGGTATTGCCCCATGATGTGACACCATAGTATAAATGCGGATAGACAATACTATAATACACATTTATTAATATAGATTGAGGGGCGTGGTGTCTTAATTTGGCTAGGATTCGTCTTGCTTTGGTTAGTTTTTGAATAACATATCTCGTGTGTTCCTCCCAGGTCAGCTTGTGATCTACCATGACTCCCAAGTACTTGATAGCATTTTTCTTTGGTAACGTACCGTTTAAGGTATCAATACAAAAATCATTATTAGGTTTATTTTTCACATTGGAGAACAACACACAATTTGTTTTTGAATAATTTAGCGTAAGTCTGTTCGAATTAATCCAATTTTCAAGTTGAAGAAACGAATTTTCACATTTACTTTTGAGTTTTTCAGTATTCACATCTGTAGAAAGCAATACTGAGTCATCTGCATATAATACTGTTTTAGATTCACACGCATTAGGCAGGTCATTTATTTATATAAATGTAAATGACCTGCCTAATGCGTGTGACCAGGAAGAGAAAAGGCCCAAGCACGCTACCCTGCGGAACTCCGACCGAGATAGGCAGCAAGCCAGACGAAACCCGCTCCTCCCTCCCTGTTAAACGCTCCTCCCTGTTAAGTGTTAAGTGAAAGCGATTAGACAGTTACGAAGTAAGCAGATTGTGAGCATTACGTTTGACACCATGGTGTTCAAATTTATCTAATAATATCTGGTGGTTAACACAGTCGAAGGCTTTGGCAAGATCTAAAAAAATTCCACAAACTGTTTTAGTGTTGTCAAGATCGTTCAGTATAATTTCAATTAAGTATGTAATAGCATTATTTGTTGAGTGTTTTTTTCTAAAGCCAAATTGACAATTTACAAATAGATTATATTTTTCCCAAAATTTGGAAAGACGTTTATGCAGAATAGTTTCGAATATTTTATTAATTGGGGACAAAATGGAAATTGGCTTATAGTTCCCTAGTTCGAGCGTGGATCCGTCTTTATGCAAAGGTATCACTTGGGCGATTTTCAGAACATCGGGGTAGATTCCAGATACTAAGCTTTCGTTAAAAGAACCTGCAAGGTATTCAGCTATTAAAAATTTTGCTTCTTTAATTATGCGAATCGGTATGTCCCAGTAACCAGGGGATTTGTGATCATTTAAGCTGGAGATAATTTCAACAATTTCATATGCATCGGTCGGCTGTAGAACAATAGAGGACAGATTACGCTTATCAAGAAAATTCAAATGATTTTTGCTTTGGTCATGGTTGATTGATTTAGCAGCAAGTTTTTCTCCGATATAGCAAAGTGCTGATTCATTTTGTCGCAAATTTTTTCGGTAGAAGTAAATGTTTGACCGTCGACTTTTATAGTCTGTGGCAAATTAGCAAATGTGGCTAGTTTTAGCAGAAAACACGCAGCCAGAATAACTGAAAACATTTATTGATTACTTGATGTTTTAAGATGTTACTCATCCCATTGTCAAAAATAAAGTGAGCTAGAGAGCAGCTTATAATACCCAAACAATGCAGAAACTGTAGTTGCATCAAAATAAACAAGTTAGAATCGTAACTAAAGCAATTCACCTTAAACTCATTGTTAGAAAAAACTCACTTGGTGTCAAACATGAGTGAAGGCGTAGATTAGAAGCTTGGTCTACATCGATGTTCGCGCAATTGCTTTGAATTCTTTGATTAATAGTTTTAGCCAGTGTCGGATTGTGCCAAAATAACTACGTCATTAAAATTTCTTCTGCCTTGGTCTTCCGTCGAATGCTTTGTAACGTCAGTTTCTCGGTCGGACAAATTGGAAAGTGAACAGAATTAAATAGTGAAGAGAATTTACGAAAGAACTTGAAATGGAAAACCAAACTTCTTTCCCGGACATTCCTATTACCAAAAGCAACTCAGCATCGAAACAAGAATTAACGTAAAGCCAACAAATGCAGGATTATGCATAAAGTGGGACAGCTACAACATGCCACTGTGTTACAAACAAAAACATTTAGTTGCTTCTTTACGTGATCGTGCGCTAGCTGGAAACTGATCCTTGAAGAATTTGAACGAGTTAATAAAACTCGGCAAGCAAATGATATTCCCAATTATTATCGAGTTTTAAATATCAAGGTATCTGAATAAGAAACACAATTCATCTCCAAGTCAGTGTATTTCCGACTAGAACGATGCAAAGGTAATTATTCATTTTTTCACGTTTGGTGGTTTTTCACCCAGTAGTTGCTATGAAAAAGAGATATCCATCTTGTTTTTACCAAACCGGTTTTCCATTTTTCGTAAATTATTGTACAGTATTTTTAATCCTCGTCTCATTTTGATTAGCTAAAAAGTTTGAAATTGCTATAGCCACAGTGATGTCATCCCAGTCGTAAGATTTCACGGTATTTTCAGTTCTGGTATCTCGATAGGTGGGTGGAGCGTAGCAATGCTGACACTGTCATAGACTGGCAGGGTTTTGGAGCAACGCTGCAGGCCTAATACCGTAATTGTTTTGGTAATTTCAAAAGTCAGGGAGAACAGCAATATTCCAGGTTGTTATTAGGCTTTTGAGTTTGGCCTAGCCACAACAAAAAGTGGTTGAAGATGTAGAAGTTGAAACCTACTGAAATATCTTTTATTTGGCGCATGAATCGTAACTGGTAATGCGATTCACATAAATAACAATACCACGACATTAATATGTGCGAAAGCGTCAAAGTGAAGTAATCGTTCAAGTCAGCAGCCACAATCTGACCGGAGACTATCGCATCAAACAGCTTTATTTCATGCAAACGCCAGAAAATTGGCGTAGCAGCAACAAAAAAAACAAAAAAACAAACAAACATACAGGTACTTGTAAAAAGACAACTACTTTTTAAACATATTTAGTCTCTTCAGCTGTGCAACGAACTCTTGACAAGAGTCACTCTTCCACCCTCAACTACAATTGCTTCAATCTAAAACTGTTTCTTCAGATGGGAAATGCCTGATAATTAATCCACGTGACCACTATTCTACTAGACTATCTCTTGCTGTTACAGGTATAGACGCGTTTCGAGCTTATTAGCTCTCATCAGTATACCATAATAACCAACACAACACTAGACTAGCCATGAATGGTTAGCCTAGCAACAGCACAACTATTTATCGGACTCCGTAAGCTGATGTTGATTGTGAAGTCATAAAAGTTGGATTATGCCAACATAGATAGTCAAGCAACGCTCACTTGATATTCGACTTCAAATCAGGTTGTCCGATGCTTGATGGTTCCAAATTGAGCTCCTTGTAGTACAGTGCGAAGAGATGCAGCCAAACCATACGATGTAATCAACCAACTCTTCCCCACGTGAAAATGGAAGGGATAGGTTGTCGTTATCCGATTCTTCAAATATCGGTACCACAAAATAAAAGCATCTCAGAATCTTTTAAAAGTATCTTCTTCGCGGTGGACCACGGAAACTATATGGCAACTCACCGTTAGGATTCATCCTTCAATTGATCATTGCTTGAGCCTCAACGTTGTGCACTGGAAGAACTTGAGGGATTGCTAGGCTAACCATTCATGGCTAGTCTAGTGTTGTGTTGGTTATTATGGCAAACTGATGAGAGCTAATAAGCTCGAAACGCGTCTATACCTATAACAACAAGAGATAGTCTAGTAGAACAGTGGTGAGGTAGTTTAATTATCAGGCATTTTCCATCTGAAGAAACAGTTTTAGATTGAAGCAATTGTAGTTGAGGGTGGAAGAGTGACTCTTGTTAAGGGTTCGTTGCAAAGCTGCAGAGACTAAATTTGCAAAAAGTCGAAAGCAGTTGCTCCTGCGCTTATTAAAACATAGTTTTAGCTATGAATGTTACATCACGTAAAAGAAAATAAACAGACTATTTTATTTTACAAAAAAACATTACCGTACTGCGTTGGAATGCTACGCGATTGGTAGCCAGTACCCTTAACCTTTCAGTAGTCCCACTATCACTCAGTATCCCAGATCCAAACCAGATGATTATTTTTCGTAAGAATGGATTGTAGCAGCTATTATTCAGGTGATCAATCAGAAGCAGATGGTATTGACACAAATGACTGGCGATGTTCAATGCCTTTATCTTATTCTTTTGAAACAGTTAATGTCTGGTGAAGAAGAATGTCAGCATAAAGAAACGGAATTGCATGATAATGGATTTTTTAATTTTTATTTTTGTAATTTAAGCTCTTATTTTTGTAATCAAAGTATTGAAAAATTTCATAAATTGTATTTCGAATTTTGTTTAATATCAGCAATTCAGCAAAAACTATGGAAAATTTAGAAATTGGAAAAAATAGTTTCTTTCTAGCGCTCGCTACAAAACTCTGCTAAACTCAGTGCATCCAAGCCATTTTCTTGTTTTATTTGCAAATTTATTCCATGTTCTTTGAAGTGGAGAATCACCTGCGCAACTACGGTACCGTACCAGTATCATCACTTTACACTGGTACGGTACCGCAGCTGTGCAGTTTGTGCTGGTACAGGCCTAATTGGTGTGTTCAGAACGCCCATGCCTGGTTAATATTTCTCAGTTTCCTCACATTGAATTTGTCTTCAAAAAGGTTGCTTTTGTTTTTCGCATGCTCTAGACCTATTTCTGTGTCTAACAGTGCCGTATACTTTTCACAAATGCAAAAACCTTTTCATTACAATTACTTGCACCACAGTAATCCATGCTAGCAATGCAAACGTATTGACTGGGATGACGTCACAGCACACGACTGTTTATTTTCACACACATTGAAACTTTGTTGACACAGTTGCAACACAACAAGATTTAAAAAATCGCCTAAGGCCGACGCAGGAATGATTTATCCGCAATTTCGTGCAAAAGTATTTTCACGATTTAAAATAACTTGTATTATTGAAGAAAATGCCAAAAACGCAAACCCAAATAAACTTCACAGGTTCTTTATAACTGGCATTATTTTTCGCCGCTCCCAATCATCTGCCAAAAAAACTTTACGCTTTTATCAAAAAAGATGATCTCAGTCATTAGTTAACTTTAGTGGACACAAATTTTAATAACGGAAAACTTTATTTTCGGTGCAAGAACGAACAAAAACAATTCAAAAACATGGTGTCGTTTACAAATTAAAATGCACTTGCGGAAGCACATACACAGACCAAACAAGAAGAGACCTCAGTGTTGCCAACTTGCGGAAAATCCGCTGAATTTGGCGGATTTTGCTTCGGTTTAGTGGAAAATTTTTTGCGTTTGGCGAACAGCGAATTTTTTTCGGATTTTTGTGAAAGTGTAGGTGAATTTTGTGCAAAATCGCGGATATTGAAAAATTGTCGCAAGTACCGTCAGTCCGTCACATTTTTATGATAATAACATTGCTTGTAACAATGCATTGTAAGCACTGACAAGTATAAACGTAACCTATGGGTAACGTGTTATAGCATGGTATAACTAAAAGCTTTTTGAAGGTTTTACTCTTACGTTAATGTAGGCAGTCAGATGGCATCTGCTTTGCTTTTACTTTCAGATTTACGAGGTACTTAACGTGTAAGCAGTGGCGTAGCGAGAAATTTTAAAATGGAAAAGAGGGGCTTAAGGCCCTAAACTGCAAAAGACATGAAAAAAGTCCGGAATGCTTCAGTCACTTTGCAACATTTGATTTTTTTACTAAAAGAAATTCGAAAGAAGGTTTTGTATGTTGCAAGTATAGTTGATATAAATAAGGAATGTGATTTTTTATAGAGTTGAAGTTTGTGACTAATTGCTATAGTATCCACTAGTGTTTCTTACCTGTGCGTATATACCGGTGTATGGGGGTGGCAGTATTTATAGTTTTAATATAAAGAATTTTAATTAATGAATTGAACTTGAATCTAACCCACCAAGATCTGAGACTAAACCTGTCAGAATTATTGTAATGTAAATTGTAAAAAGTAGTAAATTGCATTGGTCGTCATTGCCATTTGTAGTGTTGCATTTCTGGAAATTGTATCGTTCATGATGTAGCGACCTTCGGTTCCTACAATCCAAAGCTTATCAATGAAAACTCAAAGTTACATACCGATGACGAATTCACCCGCAGCATCTACACTGGAATCAATTCTCGTACTTGGAATCTGTTTGAAGCTCCAACATCTCAGGCAGGCTTGGGACAATTTTCGGACGTTACAAACTCTCTATACATATTTAAATTTCTTCGCTTTTTGGAGCTACACCTTCCATTACAATTCCCTTCCTATCTATTTGTGTATTTTTGTAATCCAAGTGATTTGTAACCATTATTTATATGGGGGTGATTTGTAACGATTACTATGTGATCGCACGTGCGAGCGTTAATATATAAGCCCGAGCCTCGTTATTGCAATCTCTTTTGTTGGAATGCGCTTTTTTTTGGAACTTCTGTTTTAGAACTGTGGTTTTCATGCACTCGTGATCGTGGTCTAGTTTACGAATATAATTGGTGGTGTGTAAAAAGGCTGATATTCGATATTGTATCGAGGAAGAAGTGAGGTCGGCAAGTAATTGTTTTGGTTAAGTTTCAGCAAGACTCAATTTCCTTAGCTTACTAGCTTTAATGGCTACAGTGGCTGTTAGTTCATAGCTATTTTCATTCTACAGAAATATAGGTCTGATACTGGAGATTAGTTTGGGCTTACAACGTTTGCAATTGAATTTGCTTAAAACTGAAGAAATATCTTACTGGCATGCTGTTAGTCTTCATTGATTTGAAGAATTTTACGACCAACGAGAGATTTGTGGTATACCGGTATATCAGATGTTAATTTGACGGATTTTTTAGCGGATTAAACGACATATTTCAGCGGGTTTTCAAGTCATATTTAGCGGATCCTTGTGTTACGATGTTGGCAATATTGAGAAACCTCCTGACAAGATTAACAGGACACAACCCAAGCTGCATGCCCAATCAAGAGACTGACGACACAAAGCATTTGACCGAAAATAAAGAACACAGCATAAATTTCAATGTCGAAGTTATTTTGGCACAATGCGATCACTGGCGAAAACTGTTGATCGAGGAAACCCTGCTTATTCAGAGCAACTGCCCGAAGATTAATGTGTGACCAATCTTCTACGCCTTCATACACGTTTAATACTTGGTTCTTTTTTTTCTTCCGTAGCAGTTATTTTGACGTAAATTGTTTTAGTTATGATCCCAACACGTTTATTTTGATGTAACAATTGTAATCGCAGTTTTTTGTTTGAATATTAGAAGCTGCTCTCTAGCTCATTCTATTTTTGACAATGGGCTGAGTAATATTTTGAAACGGCAAGTAAAAAAGATGCAGCCATAAAAACTGAAAACAGCTCAGATGGCCGAGTGGTATAGAGCGTTTGTCTCTTGAGCTGTAGACTCGGGTTTGATTCCGAGTCGGGTCAAACCAATGACTTTAACATTGGTATTCACAGCTTCCCTGCTTGACGCTTAGCATTAAAGGCACAGTGTGGAGAACAAGCCGGCAAGTTTACTTGTTATGCCGTTGGTAAAGGCACTTAGCGGGATTCCCCCATCTTGGTGTGGTGGACAGATGGCCGGCAACTCCTAAGCGAGCTCGTATAGCGCATTGATCGCTTTCTCGTGATAGGAGGATAAACATGCAACTAACTAACTAACTAACATGCTTTCATTTTTGTTTTCAGTTATTATAGCTGCATGTTATCTAGAGAAGCTAGTGAGAAGTTGCAAGTATTGTGCTACGAAAATTAAAAGAGGTCTTTAGTAATTCTGGCTGCATGTTTTCCACTAAAACGGTTACATCATTTATTGATAAACACGCTCCTCTCAAAAGATTCTCGCAGAGGCAGAGAAAATCAAAATCCAAGCTCTAAATTTCTAAGTATTTTGGTGTCCGTAAAAAAATCTATATTTTTAAAGCTCACTTTGTTAAAGGTATCTGGAAGAAAAAAGCTTAGTTTAAGAAACACACCAACAAGTCGACACCAATAAAGCACTTGCTAAAAATATTTAGCTGGTGAATTAAAAAAATGTCATCATTCTTATCAATTTTATCATAGCTCATTCGGCTTTCTGGTGAACTAGATGCTGGTATTGTAAGGCACGCCACTTGGATTGTTGGCGTGCTGTGTCCCCAAAATTTTTTAGTTGCTTAATGCTCTGGAAATTATCGAAGTGTATTATTGTTTGTCTGCCGCGAGCACGTTTTTCATGAAAACAACCGCTAAGGCATAAGCTCTCAAAATTTCTTTTTCTGATAATATGCCCAATAAAGTTAAGTTGTCATCTACCTATCATTGTGAACAATTTTCGTTCTTGTTAAATATGATTTCGAATCTTCAAGTTTGTGATGTGGTCAGGATAGGAAAATCATACCATTTTTTTATAGTACCACATCTCTGCTGCCTCTAGGCAGTTTCTTGTTACTGTGGTAAGAGTCAATGTTTCACATCCGTAGAGTAGGGCAGACCATACAAATGTTTGCATAGGTCGTATTTTCAGAGAAACTGAGATTTTACGATTAGTTAGTTCGAGTTTTACTGAATGCGTCTTTTGAAAGAGCTATTTGTGTGCGGATTTCGTTTTTACGTTTCACATCGGATGTTATCAGGGAGCCAAGATGGTTGAATGATGATACTTGTTCCATCTCAAGATTGTCCAATAATAGATTAACGCGTGGTTCAGGAGTACACTTTGGAATTACTAAACGTTAGGTTTTCAAGCTGTTCATTTGAATTTCATATTTTTTCACTAATAGCAGCAGTCTTGTCAAGCAACTGCTGAAGGCCTTCTGCAGATGTTCCTACAAGCACTGTAGGCCTATCATCTGCATATCGGATAATGTTCATTTTTACTCCATTCACCATAATTTCTCCACTTACTTCATCCACATGTCCGAGAATAATCTCACCATATAACTTAAATAAATCCAATGACATCACACAGCCTTATCGAACACTCCGTTTAATTTCAAACCAGTCAGTTAATCCATTTGGTTGGCGAACAGCAGGTTGTTGCTAGATACAGCTCAGATGGCCGAATGATACAGCTCAGAGCCAAAACATTGCGAACAGCCGCCTTGTCCCTGGTTTACTCCACAGCTGAGTACTGCGCATCTGTTTGGTGTCGTAGTGCTCACACTCGGCTAATCGACAGTGTTTTAAATGACGCCTTGCGCATTGTCACTGGATGTCTGCGACCCACTCCAACGGACTACTTGCCAATCCTCGCAGGCATCCAGCCAGCTGAGCTTCGCCGTCGAGGAGCGACACTCTCCCTGGCTAACCGCACCACCCTTACCCCTGATCATATTCTACATGAACAGCTGGTCGGGAAACAAAATGCGCACCAGGCAAGGCTCAAATTAAGACGCCCGTTTGTACCCACTGCACAGAAACTACTGGATAGTCTGACCGAATCAGACATTCGTGCAGCGCAATGGATGGATTATGTATGGAACATGGAGTACTTGAAAAGTGCATCAAGGCTTCATGCTTTTATTCCCAGGGCCAGTCCTAAGCCTCTTGGAATGGGTTTGCCCAGAACATCTTGGGTAAAACTGAATCGTCTGCGGACTGGCGTAGGGCGATTCCATTCATCCATGTACAAATGGGGTGCTGCTCCTTCACCGCATTGTAAGTGTGGTGCCTCTGAGCAAACTGCAGACCACATCATTTTTACATGCCCCCTACATCGTGCACCAAAAGGAATACAAGGTCTGTTGGTCCTGGATGATGACTCCCGACGCTGGCTTAAAATCAACGCCGTCAACATCTGAACCGTCGGAAGAGGATGCCCAACTACACGACGACGACGATCTGCATATCGGATAATGTTCATTTTTACTCCATTCACCATAATTTCTCCACTTACTTCATCCACATGTCCGAGAATAATCTCACCATATAACTTAAATAAATCCGATGACATCACACAGCCTTATCGAACACTCCGTTTAATTTCAAACCAGTCAGTTAATCCATTTGGTTGGCGAACAGCAGGTTGTTGCTAGATACAGCTCAGATGGCCGAGTGGTAAGAGCGTCCGCTTCAGGAGCTGTAGACTGGGTTTGATTCCGAGTCGGGTCAAACCAATGATTTCAAAATTGGTATTCACAGCTTCCCTGCTTGACTTTCAGCATTGAAGGAACAGTGAGAAAAAAATGCCGGCAAGTTCACTTACTGCGTCGTTGAAAAAAAAGGCACTTAGCGGGATTCCCCCATCTTGATGTGGTAGACAGGTGGCCGACAATTCCTAAGCGAGCTCGTTATAAGGCTATGATCGCTTTCTCGTGATAGGAGGATAAATATGCAACTAAAACTATGATAAACTTGTTCTATTATGCGCATGTTTTTGTCATCAATCTCTTGAGCACTTTGAAGAGTAGTTCATGACGAATTTTGTCAAAAAATTTTCGGTAATCAATAAAGCCCAGAAAAAGACTTTGCTCCTTTGCTTGGCATTTGCAGGACAAATGTGGCATTAGTTGTTCTTTTGTCCTTCATAAATCCGAACTTGCTATCTCCAATTTATGGTAATAATTGCTTTGCAAGTATCTTACGAAGCGGCTTTAAGGTGTGTGACATCAAACTAATGGCGTGATACTTGGCATAGTCTAGAGTTCCGGCTACTTTGGGTAGAGCAATAGAAACTGATTTTTGCACTTTTTAAGGAATACAACCACTTTCATAAATTTGATCAATGAGCTACCAAATAATGTCCATGTCTTCTTCATCTATCGCTTTAAGCATTTCGACGCTTGCTTCATCCGGTCCAGCTGATTTGCCAATCTTCATCTGTTTCAAAGCAAACTCAACTTCCGATTTCAAACCTCTTGGTTCAGTGTTTGCAACAGCTCGAATTTCTACAGCTTCTTCGCTTTGTATGTCATGGAAGAAATGTTAAACGTACTCTTCCCATTTTTTTGCAACATTTTTTGGTTCACAGATAATATCTCCTGTTTCTGCCTTAATACATTTTAAGATTGAGGATGATTTGTAACCAGAGATTTGTCTAATCTTCCTAAACATTTGAGATGTACTGTATTGAGATGAAACTGTTCAATTTTTGACATTTTTCTTCAAGCCATTTCTCATTTGCTTCATTACATTTCCTTTTAATTTCCATATTGAATTCTTTATATTTTGATTGCTCGTTTTGATCCTCGTCGCTTTTGCAGTAAATCTTTCATTTCGTCATTAAACTGATGAGGAATGGATGTGTTGAATCAGTAAGAGATCTTCAATTTTTCTGGGATATCCAATACTTATCAACAAAGTCATAAATGTTTATGAGACTAGCGATTTTAGGAGAATCCTTTAATCAAGTGTCAGCATAGGAAATAAAGGGAAACAAACAAGTGAGAAAAAAAAATTGAAAAATATGCCAAATAAGGTAAAAATCAAAAAAGATGAAAATTACCACAAAGTTGTTTTTCTTTTTTGATCGTACTTATTCCTATTTTATCTGCACCCACCTGAGGAGCCTCAATTAAGGCGAAACCAATTGTGGATTGATATTTCAATTCATATTACTACCAATTTTGTAGTAAATTTTCTTCTTTTTTATTTTTACCTTGTTTAGCATTTTTTTCAAATTTTGTTTATTCCCACTTGTTTGTTTCCCTTTATTTTCTATGGTGACGTTTGATTAGAAGATTCTCCTAAAATCTCTAGTATCACAAACTAAAATCCAATTATTATTATTAATGATTTTGTTGATAAATATAGAAGATCCCAGAAAAATTGGATATCCCTTGTTGATTCAACACCATCTCTTGACTGACATAGAGGAGTGATCTCTGACTTGCCATTTCGGTAAACTCGCTGTGCTTGAATTGGCCTCATATTTGATGTTGTGTCTTTGAACGCCACACAAAATATGAAAAGTGACGTTATCTTACGGAATAATGAATGAAAGAAAGTTTTTTAGTCTGTTGGTGCTGACCAATTGAAAAGTTTTTAGATGTCGTATAGCCAATTCTGCGTAGACTAACCAGTTGTTTTTTCTTTTTTGTTCCCATTTATTCCTATTTTATCTGCATCCACCCGTTGAACTTTAATTGAGGCGAAACCGGTCGTGGATTGATATTTCAATTCATATTATTATCAATTTTGTAGTAATTTTCATCTTTTTTAATTTTTACCTTGTTTGGCATTTTTTTCAAATTTTGTTTATTCCCACTTGTTTGCTTCCCTTTATTTCTTAAGGTGACGTTTGATTAGAAGATTCTCCTAAAATCTCTAGTCTTGTAAACCAATAAGTTGACGTCTTCTTTCTTTCTACTTTTGGAATGTTGTTATGCGCAACATCTTTTTTCACAGTTGAAAATATTGTCCAGTGATCTTTGATATCTTCTGGTGGTTTAGATGGAAGGTTTTTCAATACATCTTCTTCAAAACTGGCATGAATCCGAGGTTGTCTTAGCATATTTAAATTTATTTTTGGTTGTGCTTTTGGTTTTTAAATACGTTTCAATGATTGGTGCTGTCTTGCAATGACTGGGTTATGGTCAGAGTCTATGTCAGCTTCAGAGTGTGCATGAGAATCTTTTACAGCATTTCTGTATCTAAAACTAATCAGAATGATTTCGTATTTTACCTTCGGGACTAATCCAAGTTTATCTTTTCTTTTTATGTGCATTAAACCAGGTGTTAGTTATGGTCAAGTTCTGCATCAGTCCATCAGTTTTTCACCCTTTTCTTTTCTTCTCCAAAGCCAAATTGTCCAACAATTTTTCCATCTGTCCCTGTACTCACTTTGGCTTTAAAATCTCCCGTTACAGCGGTAATTTCTTTTGACTTGCTAGTTTTGTAAACTTGGTCTAGACTAGAGAATCGTGAAATTGATTTATTTCTTGTTCATTGGCATTAGTAGTATTTATAGAGCCAAAAGTAGCCCGTGCTCAAGTCGGAATGGTGAAACAGAGTGAGTGGTGGAGTGGAGTGAGTTGGAGGGAAAGTGAGTTGGTGGTAAAGATAAGAAGAGTGGCGAAGACTACAAGCTTGTTCTAAGTTTGTAATTTTGTTACATTTGAATTATTTTTGAAATTGGAAAAACTTTAGTGAATTTTGAAATGTTTTTCAATTTGAAAAAAATAAATGTTGAAAAATTTTTTGTAAATGATCAATTATATTTGTTGGCTTGAAATCATCTTTCATAAATTTTGAATTATTTTTAACTTGGAGCAATTGAATGTTGAATCACTTTTTGTAAATGTTAAATTTTTATGGTAAACTTTAAAATATTTCTGCAAATTTTTAATTGTTTTTGTAAATTGAGATATGCTTTCGCAGATTTTGGATTACTTAAAATTTGGATTTCTAGCTATTTTAAATTTTTATATTATTGCAGTTATAATTTTAAATTAAATACAATTTTTATGTTTTCATGCTTATAATTTCTGCGATCAAGTAGCTTTAATTTTAAAATATCAGCTGTTATAATTCTTAACTATTTGAAATGTTTTTGTTTCTAAATTTGCTGTAAGTTTTAACACTCCAATTTGTTTTTGGCATTTTAGTTGTTATATTAGTTACAATTACTTATAATTCTAAATCACTTACAGCTTTTACACTAAATTATTGTATAGTTTTATCCCAAATTAGTCTGAGTTATTTTTGTTATAACACTGAATTAATTTTATATGATGTAATTCTACTGTAATCATTATTGTAAATTAGTCATATGTTTTACATTTTCGTACTTGGAAATTTTTGTATTTAACAATTTTAATTCCAAGTTATATAATTTTTTTTGCAGTTTCATCGTTATTATTTGTACGTTTTAATCTTATTCCAAATTAAGTCTTTTAATGCACCATTTTGATTTCAAATTATCTATTACTTCCTGTTTGGTTTTTATATTTCTAAAATCTTAATAAACAATTCTGAAAACTTAACCCTTAGATTGCCATAACGTTTTGTGGCTAAACTCCGGGTCTTTGAGGCTCGGTCTCTAAATAAAAATATGAATAAAATACCCAGTTGTTTTTTGCACCTAATCTTGCTAATACCTTGTTGAACCTATTACCAGCAGCTTTTTTAAGATTTTTATCTTAACAAAAGCATTTCTCAACGGCATTTTCCTTTATATTATCAACTACTCTAAACTGCTCAGTACCTAAACAGGAGTTTCACTTATTGTGCTATCTGGAACTGTGATAACGAATCAGTCAGGTACCAGACCTCAGAAGCCCCTAGTTAGTTTTCAAGGATGGAGTTTTGTAAAAGACACAAAAAAATCAATCAAGAACTAAACAATGCAACAAAAAAACAATCACGAACTAAACAACGCAATTCTAAAAAAAATAAGGTTTGGATCCATACTAGGAGTATCCCAGCAAGTTCAAAAATTTACGCAAAATTTAATTCTAACGATCATAGGCCAGTCATTTAAGCGTTAATCTACTGTACAACAATTCCGAATTATTAGTTTTAACTTATTGTAGATATTTTTGTAATTGATTTGTTTTAATTTTACAGTAATTCTAAACTGTTTTGAATGCTTACGTTTTCTAAGCTTGTTAAAATATTTCCGCTTGTCTTGCGTCAATAGTTATGTTCAAATTCTGAAATTATACTTTATTTGCAGTTAAAATTTTAATATCGACTAGCTTAATCTGTCAAATTCTCGAGCGCCTTGTAAAACGTAACGAGTTCTTAATAGTTTTTTGACCCAAAATGACCTCTTGCGCCATTTGCGCGACAGGTTGAACCAAATAATGTTTGAGCTCTTGCGCGACGTATGGCTTTCGCAATTCAGCACAAACCGGATTTTGACGTAATTGCTGTTCATGTTGCACTAAATGACAAATCAACCTGAAAACAAAACAAACAATGACCAAAAAGAATCAAATTATTCAAACAAGACTGACCCAAGTTCAGAAATCTATTAAACAAACGGAACGCAATTATTGCAGAAACGCTAATTTGCAAACATTCAGAAAGTTCAAAATGCAAAACGTCTAATGTGCATAATGTGCAAGCGTTAAAAATAAACCGATGTGATGACAAAAAACAAAAAATAAACATTTGGAAAAACATGGAAAAGAAGATTGTTTAGAGTTAGACAGATGGTACACTGAAACTATTTCTTTAGGGCAATTTTCTTGCGCAAGAAAACATGAAGCTAATAAGTGTAAAACGCTCTTGCTTTCCTAAAATCTACAGAAAACTTTGCTGGTAGACTGATCAATAAGCCGGATTGGCAGCTGCTGGACTACGTTACACAAACGTTTTGCCTGCATATTTGATGGACTAGAAGCATGTTAACTTGTTTTACTATTGCTAGTAAGAAGCATGCTGACTTGTTTTACTATTGATAGTAATATTCGTGTTTTAAGAACATTATTTGTAAGATAGGTTTTGTGAGCGATTTTACGTAAACGGGTGATCATAGACAATTACGAAACTTACAGCAAGGAACGTGGCAAATAACATTAAATTCGTTTAATTGAAAAACATATTTTTTTGACAAATTGAGTGAATCTCGGCATAACTATTTTTAGATTGTTTTTACAAATGTTAGGTTTTCGCGAGTACTAAAAATGCGTTGGTAATTCTAAAAAATTTTTGATTTAACAGAATATTCTGAATGTAATTTTTATGTAAATGTTCAAAGAATACGTTTGCGACATGTCGAGCATGACGTGAAACGAGCGTTTCGTTCAAAAGTAGTGATAACTTGTACAATTTTTCGTAAAAAAGCACGCTTGCATGCAAGATGTAAAAATGTTGGAAAATATGGTCAACTTTATTCGTTTGAATACATTTGTACTTTATTACAAGTTCTACACAAAATTTTGGCCCCATAATAAGCTACCATAATGCTCACCATTTTAAAGTATCATCAATAAACATATTAAGAAATTTACAGTTGATACATGACTTAAAATAGTATTATATGAGGTAATAAGTTATACTAATAACGAATTTTTAAACCACAGTAATTTTTAAACTGCCATTATAAACAATTTTGATTAAAAATTAAAGACGGCACGATTCTTGTGGGACACCACACGATACCTTGATTTTGTTCGGTATAGAACTCAAAATATTATTACTTGGTACTTGTATAGTGAAATCAATTCGTCAAAAAACTTATTAACAAGTATTGTGTGGAACCCCTTCTACGCTGAAATGATTGTGCAAACAGTGCCAAACGCTTTCTGCAAATCAACAAACAACCACTGTATAAGTTTTGATCAATATTCTGAATTAAAGAATCATAAATTTTGCTAATTGCGAATATTGTAGATGAATTTTGGCGGAATTAGAATCGATTTTTATTTAATAAACAATTTTTATTCAGATGATTCGATAGTCGATAACACTGCGTAACAAACAAAAAGCATTTGTTTGTTCCCAGGTTCTAATTGATATTTCCCAATTGGTTACACCTAGAAACTAACAGAAATAAATACAACGTGATCTAAACTTTGCTTTTGTAGTTAATAGAGCGAAATTTTGCAATCACACAATGTACATCGAGATATAGTGGCCCAAAAGTATTTAAATAACATATGGGAAGTTGTTGTATCCACTTTTTAGCAACGGTTGTGCACTAGGGTATTACATTTTTCAGCGAGTTTTGATTTCAAACTTGCCTGGGCAGTTTTTAAGGTGGAAATCCGTCAACTTTCACTTTTGCAAAATATTTTTTGATTTTTTCAACTTTTTGAAGCTCCACCCCTTGATTGAAATTTTGGGGGAGTCGCGCGCCACCTGAAAACTGAAAACACGCTATAACTTGAGAAGCGCACGTGCTAAAGTTAAATTTTTGGAATTAAAATTTGCAGAAACCCCATGTTCCTACCTAAGGTTTGAAGAGATACATACGCTAGCTGTAACAGAATTTGAGATAAAGCAAAATTTGCGATTAAACTGCTTCACTGCATGGCATTCAAAACAGTTTGCTTCCAAATGTTTTTTATTAAGCAAGTTCCCAGTTGAAATGTATTCATGAAACATCAAAAAGTCAAGCATTGACTGCATAGCCTCTCATTCGTTTGTCAGCTTGTATTTTACAGCTGGTACCAATGCTGTTGCACACTTTCTTCCAATCCACGATAGTTGACAATTTACCAACAAAACGTTCGCAAGTACGGTTGTGATTGTCGATGGACCTCCAAAATCGCGCATCACAATACTGCAAGCAGGGTGCACATTAGCTCTTCCCGGAAGAGGATGACCATAGATGACGCCTATATTCACAACATTTCGTGAGTGTGGATCTAGAAGGACTAAGACTGCTCCGTTGCGAGAGCAGCAGAAAGTGCAAAAGGAGGATTATCGCAAAAGACACTAACTGCAACGTTAGTGGGATTCAATCATGCTGTAGCAAAGTAGCATGTTTTAAAAATCACTTTTTAATGGCTTCGCACACCTGTGTTTGGTCTTGTTGATTGATTGAAGAATAACAGAAGTCCCTTAAAAATATTGCATTTTCTGGACCATCAAAAGCACATAACTTTAAATGAACCCTCAGGAACATCGGGGCATAAACACTTGCAACAAAATTTACGATTCGTTCAAGGCGCTTTCTTTTTTCGGCATCAAACAGCATAGACGGTAGGTGCGCATGAGGAAACTTGAACGAAGCCAATCTCAACCATTGGCTGTGGTCATCCAACTTGGCTAAATCTTGGCTACGTGGCTTCCTATCTTCCTGCCTGCACCACCTCAAAATTCCAAAAATCTGGAGAAGAGCGCTAGTAGTAGCGGTTCCAAAGCCTTCGAAACCTGTAGAGGACCCAAGGAGCTATCGTCCGATCTCCTTGCTCTGTGTTCCCTACAAGATTCTCAAGCGACTTATCTACGCCCGCGTCGAACCTCTTATTGACCCTCTGCTCCCACGGGAACAGGCGGGTTTTCGACGCAGAAGATCCACCGTGGATCAAGTCACTTTGCTCACGCAAAGCATTGAGAATGCATTCGAAGCAAAAAAAAAGGCCGGTGCCGTCTTTATCGACCTGACAGCTGCTTATGACATTGTCTGGCACCGTGGCCTCACCTGCAAGCTGTTTCGGCTTCTGCCGGACAAGCACATGGTTCGTATGATTATGGAGCTTATCCGCAACAGAAGCTTCACCCTTACAACTGGCGACAGCAAGCCTAGCAGGTTACGACGCCTGAGAAATGGCGTCCCCCAGGGATCGGTCCTGGCCCCCCTCCTTTTCAACATCTATCATATGATATCCCCTCCATAACTTCCAAGAAGTTCGCCTATGCCGACGACCTGGCGATACTTCATACATCTGGAGAATGGAAGGAGTTGGAAAGGACTCTAAGCCAGGATATGATTACACTCTCGGAATATCTCCAGACCTGGCGATTGAAGCTTAGCCACACTAAAACGGTGACGGCGGTCTTTCACCTCCACAATCGAGAGGCTAAGCGTGAGCTTAAGGTCTGTAACATCGGTAAGACCTTACCTTTTTGTCCAGTTCCCGCTTATCTTGGGGTCAAACTGTACAGATCGCTCACATATCGTTCTCACCTGGAAGCATTGCGCAAGAAGCTATGTGCTCGCATCTCACTGTTGAGGCGACTTGTTGGAACAGGTTCGGGTGCTAGCGCCAAGACATTACGCACAGCTGCCCTGTCTCTGGTCTACTCGACTGCCGAGTACTGCGCACCAGTCTGGTGCCGCAGCGTGCACATACGGCTTATCGACAGTGTAATAAATGACGCCTTGCGCATTGTCACTGGGTGCCTGCGTCCCACTCCATCGGTCTACCTTCCGGTTCTTTCAGGCATCCAGCCAGCTGAGCTTCGCCGCCAAGAAGCGACACTCTCCCTAGTCAACCGCAGCTCCCTGGACCCTGACCACATTTTACATGGCCAGTTTCATGAGTCACAGGACGTATATAGGGAGAGATTGAAATCTAGACACTCATTTGCACCTGCTGCTCGCAAATTACTAGACAGTCTTTCTGAGATGGACGTCCGTGCAGCCCAGTGGACGAACACGAAATGGGACATGGAGTACTCTGTCAACGCATTGTCACACCACGCTTTCATTCCCAAGGCTAGCTCGAGACCCTTGGGTATGCCTGGGTCAAGCTCAACCGCCTGCCGAGGACAGCCTGGGTCAAGCTCAACCGTCTGCGCTCTGGTGTTGGACGTTTCTGTTCGTCCATGTACAAATGGGGTCTCGCTCCTCTAGCGAATTGTGAGTGTGGTGCCAGTGAACAAACCGCAGATCACATCATCTCACAGTATCCCATACATCGGGCACCCCGAGTTATCTTTGGTCTAATGATTTTGGATGACGAAACAAGATGCTGGCTGAAGTTCCTTACAGTCAGCATCTGACCCAAGCAGTTTGGTGGCCAGGGTGGTAAAACGATAAACCCTCAGCCTTGGTCCTTTCATCTGTCTTGAAAGAGATGCCCCGCCAAACGACGACGACGACGATCTCGAAGCTTTTCGTCTGACACTCATCGGGAGAAGATCGTCAGAAATCAGGAAACTAAGATGCAAGTCTTATGTATCAAGAGAGAGAAAGAAAGAGAAAAAGAAAACAAAAAGGAAAAAAGAAGGCAGAAAAGCACTGATTGGCCAGTCTGATCAGCTGTTTCGACGCGTCAATCAGCGATAGATCTTACGACTGTAAACAAATTCTTTTTGCCTGCAAAGGTCGGGATTTGATGTTTTAATAAAAATGGATTCCAAAACAGAGAGATGGAAGGAAGAGCGACCTCTGGCGAGAATGCGGAATCTGTCTTGGTGATAATGTTTAGCACATGAAGCGTTTAAAAGGAGATGGAGCCCAATTGCCGAATCACAAGTCTGGGTGGGGTTAGGGGTGGAGGACTTACAAGCACGTGATGGAAGGCTACGTTTCAAAATGGAATTGGCGTTTCTGATTGACTTCGGAATATGTTGGTTGATTCTGTCCAGCAACCTTTGGGATGTACGACCCACATACCGACTATCACAGTGGCATGAATATTCGTAGATAACATTGCTTTGTTGATGGGCGGGTAGTACATCTTTCTTGGTGGCTGGAACCAGTTCTTAGGTTTTAAAGATGATACGTGGCTCCACGGCAAAGAAGCAGTTACTTACGGCGGCTTTCACTTGCTTTTCGAATTTCGTAGAAATAGACCCCAACCACTGGAGACGCAAGTATACTGGGCATTTTTCCGGACCAGATGTTATAGGTTCCTGAAATTGCTTCAGTTTCTTGGCTATTGCACTTTTAATGACGTCATCTGGGTAGCCATTTGCCAGAAGAATAGATGTGATTTTATCTAACTCTGGTTGCAACTTGTCAGGGGAGCAAATTTTGAGAGCACGGTGGGTAAGGATTAAGTTAAGTTTTCGCTTTTGGGGAGAGAAGGAGTTCCAACGGAGGTATTGTCCAGTAAAGGTGGGTTTCCGGTAAACAGCGGTAAAGAATTCAGACTCAGTCTTTCCAACTAAAACATCTAGAAAAGGAAGGGCAAGGTTACATTCCTTCTCGTGGGTGAACTGGAGTGCGGGGTGGAGAGAGTTAAGTTTGGAAAGAAAGGAATCACAATGTTTTTCATCGTGAAAAATGACAAAAGTGTCATCAACGTAGCGGTAGTACATAGGTGGTTTGTCCGTGGTTTGAAACAGCTTTGATTCATAGAATCCCACGAAGATGTTTGCCAGACAAGGTCCAAGCGGGGAGCCCATAGCGACTCCGTCAATCTGTCGATGCATTGTGTTCTTGAAGCTGAAATCGACTGAGCAGGTAGCAAGTTCCATAAGCTCCACGAATACGTTGCGTGGGAAGGTTGGAGGACTAGGAAGAAAATTGTAGAGTGAGTCGGCACAGATTTGAATAGTCTCAGCTAAAGGTACATTGGTGAAAAGACTGGATATATCAAAAGAGCACATGAAAGTGGAAGCAGGTTGTAAATTGGAAGAACGAATAGCATCAACAAAAGAAAATGAATCTTGGATGCAATAAGAAGAGTATAAAGAAAGGACGGGTTGGAGGACAGAAGTAAGCCAAGTTGCCAGTTGATGTTGGGCTGAGCCAGTCATGGATAGAATAGGTCGGAAAGGTACGTCCTTGTTGTGAATCTTTGGTAAGCCATACGTACGAGGACGTTGCGAACCAGTGGGCCTGATGACTTCGTAGACTCCTGTGGTCAGGCCCACTGGTTCGCAACGTCCACGAAGTTATCAGGCCC